>ML776642.1:1052020-1068859 GCA_009831015.1 Picea engelmannii
TCAGGAAACACATCCCACATCTTTGTCTTTCCCTTCAACCACTCTTCTCTCTGTCCAGTGCCTACAAATAAGACAGAGGTTGGTGTGCAGATACACCACTAAGTCACTTGACACGATGACAAAGAGAAGAGTTCAACAAAAGAATTTGTACTTGAGTGAAGGGTACATTTTTATTGGGGTTATGACAGAAGAGTTCAACAATCAATGCCACCAACATCGAGGTACATAAAGGGTACGGTGCCCTTGATTAAATGCCAATTTCATACCCTCTTACATGATAGAATCCAGTGGAAACATTGCAATCCTGCCAATCTTGAAATCCTGAAAACCGTTAAGTCTGCTGAATTTTGAATGGGACCTAAAATTCTACTTTCTCCATATGAAGTCCAATGAGGTTGGAACTACTCTCAAACATCCTGAAACAATTAATGGTAATGTTATGAAAATGAAAGATAAAGGAGAATGTCATTTTTACTTTAAGAATTTAATATTACCATTAACTACTAGGGGAGGTAAAATGGAGGGGGTGGGGACCTCTTTGAATAGAATTAGTAAGGCAAAATAACCCTTAGTTGCACACTGCAACACCTCACAGCTGCAACTTGCATGAGAAAACATGAGCCAGGGTCCTTTTCTGAGCAAGACACTTGTCCTATTTTCAAGACACGCATGTCCTGTGAACATGACACGTTCTAAATGAGTATCGGACACGTGTCCTACCGTTTGGTGTCCGACACATAGGATTCGCGACACGAGGGGGGGGTTTGGACGTGTCAGGTGACTTAGGTCCACACACATCTGAATGTATCAAGTCCAAGATCCACTTGGATTTTCTCTCACTCCTCAAGAAGGACCCCTTGACATTCTTGCCAAGAGCACAACCTTTGCAAAGACCATTATGTTGAACCTGTATCTTTGGAAGGCTTGTTACCATCTTCCCTAGAGTGGGAAGGGCTCTATAATGAATATGAGCAAGTCTCCTATGCCATAGCTCACTCAAGCTGATAGTATCATGTAACAGGGCTTGGACTGGTCAGACAGTGAACATGTATAAGCTGTTTTCTCGAACATCAAATACTCGGGCAAAATCCATATGTGATTTCTTGTGCTATGCAAGAACCTTTCCTTCAGAAAAGGTAACCTTGTAGCCTTTATCCTCTAAGGCAAAAACAAAGACACGGTTCCTTTTCATCCCAGGTATATATAGTACCTCACTCAACTGAAGGGGTATGTCGGAATCTAGTTGGAATGTAGAAGTTCCAATCCCTTTCACAGTATGTCTAGCATTGTCTCCAAGTACAACATGTAGACTGGTCTCTTTTTCAATAAGATCTGTCAGATGATCTCTATATCCGGTCATGTGCCTGGAGGCACCACTGTCAATTAACCAAATATCATCATCAATAGGAACCGTACCTGAGAGTGTTGATATGAATAAGAAAGCTTCATCTTTGATGTCTTCATCTCTCTGATGTGGCTCTGGATCAACATCAGTAGTGAAGGCAAGTTGTTTTCCTTTCTTCTTGGTAGGACAATCTCTCTCTGAGTAGATGCTTATATTTCTTGCCTTGATGCCATCTTCCTTCCATTCTTCTTTCTCTTTATCGGTAGCTGTCTCTGGTAAAGCCTTTTGTATCACACTCAATAGGTCATCCTCGTTCAGGGTGATCTGTAGTCTTGACTTCTAGGAACTGAAGTAGCTTGATCCATCAAGCCTATCTTCCACCAAGGTTTTGTTCCTCATGGTTTGCAGATTCTTCCACAAATCCTTAACAACTAGGCTAGGAAACCTAACAGTTAGCTAGGCTAGGAACCTTAGGTTTCGTTGGACTTATGACTGCCAAAAATAAGCCTTCAGAGGCTTACAAGAACATTGGTGAGTTGTAGAAACCCTAGAACCAAAATTTCTGCAGAAAATTGCGCAACCCTAGAAACCCTAGTGCCAAAAATCCAAAAATTTTGGAATTGCAGTCTGAGAGTCTCTGGAGATGCGCTGAAGGAGGCCGTACACTCCTATGCCAATTTTAGCCCCAACGTTTCAGTGTAGGATGCTGAAACAACCAAAAAAGGAGAGGGTGTACTTTTTTTGGAAACCTTAGAAGGGTCGTACGGATTGCAGAAAAGAGGACGACTGGCTTTGAAAGCTGGTGCAATGGCTCTTTCAAGTCCTATGCTCTGATACCGTGTTGAATTTTTACTATGCTAGGCTCAAGCATGAAGTTTATTTAATTTAGCATGTACTTGAACCATAAACATATGCAGCAACACCATATGCAAGTGCTGCAATAACCAAGATCACAAGAAGAATTACCATGCACAAGAACACAAGAAATATCCTAGAAAACCCTTCTACTCAAGGGAAGGAAACCCAACAATCCTTTGCTATATTCTCAAGAGAAGATCCCCCAACCATAAACCCTAGATGCACATAAAAGGGTGCTTTTACAACCTTGAAACTAGCACCCAAGAGAGGTGCACACTTCAGCCTTACATGCACTTGCTGAAATCTCGAGTTTATATGTGAGTGTGTGTTTTTCCTCAATGGGGAAATCACCTTTATTTATACTAGACCAGACACAACAATAGGTGTGTCTATTGGCACAACAATGCTGATCTCAATAACTCAAAAATATAATTAATTATTACAATAAACGTTAATTATCTTTCACATATGGTGGGGCCAACTTGTACCCTTTACATCATAATTAGGGTTACAAGTAAATCTTACACTTAGACAATATAGCAAGGTATCCACACGTCCACTTGTGCTCAGCCACAAGGACGTCATACTCAACAGATCTCTTTCTCAACTGAGTCCACAGGAGAATCATATGGAGTACCATCTCAAGCCCGATTCAACTAAGTCCATAGGAGTACAAAGGCAGGAGACCATATCGACTCAACTCTCACATAGAGGAGAACGATACACCCATCACATGGGCACACCCAACATTGGGGCACGACTCAACTCAGTTCAGAGGAGAACGATACACCCCATCACATCGACACACCCAACAATCGACTCTCTCACAGGTCGACTCAACTCAGTCACAGAAGAGAACATATCTTGGAGAATGTCACACGACGCTGCAAGCATCAACAATTTAGGGGTAGCTTTTTTGATAAGTTGGTGGCTAAGGGTTTTTGAGATGAGACGTTTTAGACTTTCCCTCTCCCTTGGCCCTCCTATCATATTAATAACTCTTTGCGTCAAGAGGCACAGTCTACATCCTAGGAAAAGGTATGTTGACGACACCAATGTACTTTGGCCCCATGGGAAGGAAGAAGTGAATAAATTCTTTCAACACCTAAACAATATTTCAGAAGACATAAAGTTTAGAATGGAACTTGAAGAAAACAGTAGCATCCCTTTCCTAGACGTTCTAATTAATAGGAAACACAATGGAAGCTTAGGACATATAGTTTGTAGAAAGAAGACCCACACAGAGAACTATCTCCATGCAAACTCCCATCACCACCCCAACTAGAAACTAGGAGTCCTAAAAACTCTAGCCACAAGGGCCATTAGGATCTCAAATAAAGGACACTTTGAACAAGAAAAATATCACCTTTCCAATATTTTCAAGAACATTGGATATAAAAATAAAGACATTAAAATGCAATAAAAAAAGCCAAAGAAAAAACGAACATAGCACCTAAACCCGTTGACAACCAAACCCCTAATAACACTGCTTACCTTCCTTACATCCAAGGAGTAACAGACAAGATTGCAAGAGTCCTCAGCAAAAAAGAGATCAAGACCTCCTTCAAACCACATGAAACCATCAAACAAAACATGAGATCCGTCAAAGACAATCTTGACCCGCAAAAATGCAAAGGAATGTACAAAATTGAATGCTCTTTCGGTAAATGCTACATTGGTGAAATTGGGCGCTCCTTTCAAGTTAGAATTAAAGAACATGGGGCTTACATAAGAATGAACGCATTCGCACCTCAGCCTTAGCAGAACACTCCATGAAAACAAAACACCATGTGTGCCTAGAAGATACAAAAATCTTGGCAAAAGAAGATCACCTATTTAAACGTCGCATTAGAGAAACGATTGAAATCCAAGGAAATCCAAGCAACCTTAATAGAGATAATGGCCTTGAACTAAATGAAAATTGGCTCCCTTTAATAAAAAATAAATTAATAGTTAAGTAATTAACTCTATAATTAAAAAAACACTAATTTCAAATTAAAAACACTTTTAGTTCTAAAAAGTTAAAAAATTCTAGCCTTCTAACACTATGTTAACAAACCATTATAATAGGCATTAATTTAATCCTCGAAACATAAAAAACTTTTAATCTAAATCACTTTAACTACTTAGTTTTTAATCTTAATTATAAAACAACATTAAATATTAAATTTTAAAGAAAGAGAAAAAGAAAAACTTAACTAAAAAAACAACATATAAAATTAAAGAATTAGAAAAGAAAATTTTTAATTGAAAATATAAACTAATAACAATTAATCTTGATTAATCCTTGGACCTTATTCAAAACAACACTAAAATGAAAAATTTGAAGAAAAAATAAAAATTTCAAAATAAATTAAAACTTAAAAAAAAATAACTTTGATTAAACTAAAACTCAAACTAATTAATAAATTAGGGTTCTTTCTAGCCGACCTTTAAGTTTCCTTTCTCTCCTTTAGTATTTATATCAAGTGCTTCTCTTCAATTTTAATCCAGGCTTCTTGTCCTGAAGATGGATCCTAATATGGATCCGAAACATCGACAATCCATTAATAACACTGTGGTTTTTCTGAACACTGCTGAAAAAAATCCTCACCACAGAAATCTCATTGAACAATAAAAATATAAGTCAAGTTGAAAATAAAAATATCAATAAATTAGCTTAGATCCTTATTAACTCTATTTCTATCAAGGGCAAAGAGGGATCAAATCCTTCTAGGTGCAAACCTCAAGCCTTTACACCGTAAAAAAGGTTTGCACCTCGAGGAATTTGATCCCTCTTGGCACTTGTAGATGTAGGGTTAATATGGATCTAAGGTTGTTTTACTAGAGCCGAGTAGCTTTCTCTTTATAACTTCAACATGACTTTTTGCTCTTCTTGCTACAATAATGGATTTGTCCAAAGAACTAGGTTCAAACATTCTTATCTTAGTTTGGATTTGTAACATCATATTGTAGACATAGATATTTTGCACAAGATCTGTCGAGAGTTTGGCCTTTGACTCCAAGACTTGGAACTTCTTAGTGTATTCTTCTACTATTATGTCCTTTTGGAACAAGTGCAAGAGTTGATTGTAACACTCATCTTAGGTATGGTCCGTTGTCTAAGTTAGTGCATCTGCAAACGTGCCAAAGTGAAAAACAATCCATCTCTCGCCCCAAGTATGGGCTGGCTTATTCAGATGTTGTAGAGCCCTTCTGGTTGTAAATGCGTTGCACCTTGAATGCTAACTTGATTTTTCTTGGACATGTGTGCACTTCCACTTCACCTTCAAAGCCATTGTGGAATCTTCATTTGAAGGTTGAAAGTGGCTTTGTGAGAGATTTGTGCAGTCTATGAGTTTAGAGGGGTGTTTCCCCTCATTCATTGCGGTTTACATTCTCTTCTTCTTTCTCGTAGGTTTTGTGGTTGTGCACCAAGTTCTCTAGCCTATTGTTCACGGTCCTTTTACCTAGGGTTTGGAGTTGTATCAATGGCCTAATATCTTTTGAAAGCTTCATGATGCTCTCATCCAACTTTGCCTTAGCCACATATTGGGGTTTCCCTGTTGTCTATTTTTTGAACCACACAATAAGAGTGAAAATCAACAGAAGCTTTGATACCAACTTGTGTTGTTCTTGTACCCAAAATGGAACTACTAATGCAACTATTGATGTAACCAGAGCATACTACTACTACTAAAAGTAATGAATATAAAGAGCCAAAAACAAAGATAATAGTGGGGGCACTTGGAGTCTTGGACACCCAAGGGTGAATTGCATCTGCAAGGTCGAGCAATGGAGGAAGTCTTCTCCGATAAATTGGTTGATAACTTGATTGTATTAATGACTGATAAGAGATCATAAATGAGAGGGGGAAATCCCTTTCGATACTAGAAGGGAGTAAAAACCCTAACCTAAAAGCTTAAATTACTAATAAAATTGATATGGCTTCTATTGCATAAAATTGGCCTTTTACAAATTCTGATTGTAAAGGTCTAGGACTAGAACATCATTACAAAATCTATTTATGAGCACACATACAAAAAAAACTCATGTACATAGAGTCTAATGCCCAATAAAAATATTTTAATATTGTGGTGAGATACACAACAGACTCTATGTCACCCTGGCCGGAATGGGATGATATATCCATTAGATATCATATATTGACTCATGACAGTACCAGGAACCCACAAGAGTTTCTTTATTAACCATATTGTGATAGATATCTACCTGCATACGGAATGCCACCTTTCCAACTCATGGGTTCCCCGTTTGCATATATAACAAGGAAAATTCAATGTTGCCAAATTCTGTAGTTTGAAGTCTTCACGATACGTTTCTTACCATATCCTGAATCGTCTAATTCACCATTTACGTTTGGCTATAATACATTCCAAGCATATGTTCAATAATCTAATTTACCCTTTCTTGGCTGTCTATTATAAATGGTACACAGTGCTAAGCTTTAATTTGGTGTCTTGTGCTAAAAAAAGTAAAATATATATGCTAAACATACTCTCAATCATCTAATTTCCCTTTGTGTTTGGAATCTGGATATCTATCCATGGATGATACGCTGCACTAAATTCTAATTTGGTATCTATAGTTCAATTACCCTTTTTGAGGTGAATTATAAATCTCTAGTCAGAATGGTATTTTTGGACACTGCATGCAATGTAACTCCCTCCCTTTAATATCTTGCTCAAACTTGAAAGGGGGATTTATTTAACTTTGGTCAATATATCCATAACTATGGAGATGATTTCTTCTGGGCAAGCTTGTAATGAAGTTTGTTATCACTTATCGTATGTACAATTGAGTATGTCTCCAATGGTTGGAGTAACTCTGGAGGTTATCACTTATCATATGTCCAATTGAGTATGTCTCCAATGGTTGTAGTAACTCTGGAGGATACTAATGCCGTGTCTCAAGATTCATCTTTTTGGCAACTTTGACACTGAGGAATGAATTCTATTTTATCTTTCTTTAAGGGATTTAAAGTAAAATATCGATTTGCCTTTAAGAGTTTTTAGAAAATTGAAATTCCTATTAAAGGTTACCTGATGAGTTGTCTCTTTCTTGAGGTTTATATATTTTTTGCTTCTTGTCGAGTCTCCTTTTTCTGCTAGTTGAAATGTCACCTGGTATAGTGATGATTATGTATCTTCTGTTCAATTGAACATGCCATGCTATCACTGTATTCTAGTTATCATGAAATTTTCATCTTTAAACGAGATTTATTCATTCCTGGTTCAGGATATGTGATGAATTCTGTAATCAGATTAGGTCACGTGGTTCTGTTATATGTTGCATGTTTGCGTGCCTGGTGGGCTAGCTTGAGTGGTTGAGTGCTTCGAGCTTCATGCAGGAGGTCTCAGGGTTGATTCCCCAGGCTGTCTACCTCTGTTGCATGCCTCACTCGATGTCTCCACTGGGTCAGGTGCTGTAATCAGTACCGATGGGTTTACACTGGGTACCATACGCAAAATGCGGGAAAATGCCTGGGTGTTTCCCTATGTTGAAAAAAACATATGTTGCATGTTTGCTAGTAATTTTGTCAATCTTGAAATTTGAAATTTCTCACTATTGAGCATCTTCTGATGAATTTGTTGCAGGACAAGGCTCCTTATATAGAGGAACTAGAAGAGCAAATGCAGAGGCTTCATGAAGAGCGTGCAACAGCAATTGTAGAGAGACGGGCAGCTGATAATGCTGATGAAATGGCAGAAGTAGAAGCTGCAATTGATGCGGCCAAGTTGGTCCTTAGTAAAGGTGCTGGTACAGCCACTGCTGCTGCAGCCGCTGCAGCAGCACAAGCTGCTGCTGCTGCTGCAAGAGAGGGAACAAATTTACCACCTCAGTTAGATGAGTTTGGTCGTGATGTGAACTTACAGAAGCGAGCAGATTTGAAGCGAAGGGATGAAGCTCGGAAGCAGAGAAGAGCTCGTGCTGCTTCAAAGAAAGCTGCATCCTTTGCCGCAAATGTCAATGCTAACCAACATATAGAAGGGGAATCTAGCAGTGATGAAAGTGATAGTGACTGTAAGGCTTATCAGTCTAGTCGAGATGAGTTGTTACAGACAGCTGATCAAGTTTTTAGTGATGCAGCTGAAGAGTACTCAAAACTTTCTATTGTCAAAGAAAGATTTGAAGGGTGGAAGAGGCTCTTCTCCTCAACTTATCGTGATGCTTATATGTCTTTGAGTGCACCTGCAATTTTCTCTCCATATGTACGGTTGGAACTCCTAAAGTGGGACCCACTGTATGAAGATGCAGATTTGAATAATATGCAATGGTATGCATCTTCCTCATCTTCCTGCTTTGCATTGTTGAGTCTAGACTCTAAATGTATTTTCTAATTGTTAAATAGTACTGGTTCTAGGAGATAAAAGGTGAGCTTGTTTTAATATATTTCTGTCTTATATTACTGATACAGTGCGAGGTTTGCCATCCAGGCATACTCTGCTTTTTGATTATGGCATGCCAGAGAATGCCAACGATTTTGAACCAGACGATGCTGATGCAGACCTTGTTCCAGGTCTCGTGGAGAAGGTTGCATTACCAATTTTGCATCATGAAGTTGCACATTGCTGGGATAGGCTGAGTACAAAAGGGACCAAAAATGCAGTTTCTGCAGTACAAGTAATTCTGAACTACATTCCTGCATCAAATGAGGCTCTGCAAGAATTGTTGGCAGCAGTCCGTATGCGTTTGGCTGAAGCAGTTGCAGAACTACAGGTGAGGTTCTTGCAGATTGTTTTAATTCTTTCTCCTGTGTAATTGGCTGTATGGTGGAGAAATCTTAAAAAATGTTTCTCAGTTCAGAAGGGAAGCAGAATAAATTACATAAAACATCGTGTTCCATGTTTATGACAATGTGACCTTTTTCAAAGTTTTTTGAAAGGCATAGTTATTTGAATTTTGGAGGTTAGCTTGTATGTTTTAGACCTTGTAATATCCTTATTTTAGTTTTTCTATTTTGAATTTTAGGTGCCAAATTGGAGTATTCCTGTTACGAATGCTGTATCTCAGGCAGCACGGATTGCTGCATACAAATTTGGCATGTCTGTTCGATTGCTTAAGAATATTTCTTTATGGAAAGATATCTTGGCAATGCCTGTTTTGGAACAACTTGCTCTGGATGAACTTTTATGTGGGAAAGTGCTTCCTCATCTAAGGAACATTGTGCAGAATATTCATGATGCAATTACAAGGACTGAAAGGGTTGTTGCAGCGTTATTGGGTGTTTGGACTGGTCCAAATTACTGTGGGGAACTTAGGTATGCCTCTGTTTCTGTCTATTTATCTAATTGCATTCCTAAATTTGAAAAATAAATATCATTCTAACTTGTTGAAGTTTAGTATTTTTGGACAATCTGAATCCTCTGCAGTTATGGTTCATTTTGGGATGGATATGATTGTTCATTTTCTTTAGATCCTGTATTCAATGAGGATGGAAGCATATTTAATTATATAGAAGCAAGCATTATATACATATCAATTATATATTTGACATTATCATTCTGTTATTATTGCTTGAACAATAATCTCAATTAACTGGAAAAACTTGGGAGTTATATTTATCTACTTGCACATTTCTTGACAAAATTAAAGTTTTGATAGGTTGGAAAGACACTTGCCAAGAAACCTCCTTGAATAGATCCTGCTCGGATCATAGTCCTCATTTATATGTTTGTTTAAGACCATAGCATGGAGGATGTCCACTGTTCGTCCATTCCCCTTTTCGAACACTTTCAGTCACTAAATTTGAATGGGATAGTCGTAGTTGGAACTGGCCATGTTCGTCTATGCTTCTTTTTATAGACTGGAGTCTGGACATTACAGCCCATGGGATCATTTTGTTGTTTTCATCAATGTATCCCACTGCGTGGGTGTAGGTTGTGTTTTGCTCCATGCAGTGACAACAAAATAAACTAACACCTAGCAGTGCTTCTGTGCAACATGTTTTGAACACAGGCAAGGGGCATGATGTGTAGCTTATTCCATCAAGTGCAAATATTGCCTGGTGAAGTGTCTGTGTCCTTGAAAGGGTATCAAATGGCTTTATGGTCTCCTGCCAAGCTATCTAGAAAATACGAAAATACGGTGAAAATAAATAGATTGGAAACATTGAACACACATGTTTAGGTAAATTCATGTGAGAGCTATCTTCAAACATACCTTTTCACTGTAGTTATAGCATTTATTAAGAACACTGGAAAAACTATACTTGTATTTAAGTTTCTGACTTTCACAAATAAAAATTTGATTCAGATCTTGCTTCTGTTGAATTTTCACTATGCTAGGCTCAAGCATGAGGTTTATTTCATTTAGCATGTACTTGAACCATAAACAAATGCAGCAACACCATACACAAGTGCTGCAATAACCAAGACCACAAGAAGAATAACCATGCACAAGAACACAAGAAATATCCTGGAAAAACCCTTCTCAATCAAAGGAAAAACCCAGCAATCCTTTGCTATATTTACAAGAGAAGATCCCCCAACCATAAACCCTAGATGCACACAAGAGGGTGCTTCTACAACCTTGAAACTAGCGCCCAAGAGAGGTGCGAACTTCAGTCTTACAAGTAGGTCTGAAATTTCCAAATGACAAGTGACAAGTGTGAGATAGTGTGTTTCCTCAAAGGGGAAATCACCTCTATTTATACAAGACCAGACACAGCAATAGGTGTGTCTATTGGCACAACAGGGCCGACCTCAATAACTCAGAAATATAATTATTTAATACAGTAAACATTAATTATCTTTCACATATGGTGGGGCCGACTTGTACCCTTTACATCACAATTAGGTTTACAAGTAAATCTTACACTCAGACAATATAGCAAGGGATCCACACGTCCACTAGTGCTCAGCCACTAGGGACACGTCCACCTGTGCTCAGCCACATGGACGTCGTAATCAACATATCTCTATCTCAACTGAGTCCACAAGAGAATCATCTGGAGTACCATCTCAAGCCTGACTCAACTGAGTCCGTAGGAGTACAAAGAGTCCACAAGAGAATCATCTGGAGTACCATCTCAAGCCTGACTCAACTGAGTCCGTAGGAGTACAAAGGTAGGATACCACACATTGACTCAACTCTCACAGAGGAGAACGATACACCCATCACATGGGCCCTCTCACAGGTCAACTCAACTCAGTCCAGAGGAGAACGTATCCAGGAGAATGTCACACGAAGTTGCAATCGTCAACAACTTCTGCCAACTAAAGGAGAATGCATATTTGTGACATTGATTGGAACAATAACCTTCTAGTGCAGGATTTCCACATCTCAATCTTGCATATAGGCATGGAATGTCAGGTAAATTTTACATTTTTGAAAATTTGAAAGATGCACTGATCCAATCCATATGGATATCAGATCTTGTCAAAGTAAATGCCGCACTGTTCTTCAATTAACGAGCAACTATAAAAGAATTGAACTAGCAGAACACGTGATGGTTGTTGTTTGGGTCAGAATGTAAGCAAGCTGTAACTATTAAAAGAATCTATGTATTAAATAGCAGTTTTGCCAACTATCCACAAGGATCCTTATATACACCTTCCAAATGGAAATTACAAAGCCAAAATGAATCAATATAAACCACGGATGAAATAATTGTAATTGGCAATTAATCTATGAGGGTCCTGAAAAGATTAAATCAGCAATAATTGGGACATAATCAGAAAAAAATGGCCAATCTTGGTGTGCATGTGGTGTTAAATGAAATAATCGAGATTATTTTGGAATAATCGATTTGTTGAATGCATTGGGATTAATCAAGATTAATTTGATTAATTGAAGATTATTTCATCTATGATATAAACACTAGTTGTTACTTTTACTTTCATAGAGGGATGCACAACAAGAAAAACCCTCATTCAAGCCCAAACGTCCAAGTAAACTCTTTACAGTCATATTTAAGGTTTCCTTTTTACTCCTTGACCTCTATTAAGCTGTTGGAGTTTAGTGATCGAGCATAGTTCCTGAACTATATTGCCTACTTAACTAATCTTGGCTTTGGTCTCACCGATGGTGTGCTGCCACTCTTCAACCTCGTATGATAAATAAAGGACACATCTCAAAATTTTTGGCAGTGTCCTTGATGTTATTCATTTCCTCTCCAATGCCCCTTCCAAATGCCCATGGGTCTCATCCTACAGTTCCTTTAACAACATGTGAATAGTCCTCCTGCCTCTATATGATGATGGCTCCATCATAGTTGAGACAAGCAAACCAATGGACATAGTGGATAGTGGGTGATCTTATGGATTTGGAATCTGGATGTTTATGCAGTAGGAATGATTGCCTCAGAATGGGTTGTGATAATCACCGATCTCCATTTTTAGATATTTAAAATTTTAGGTCCTAAGGCATGAAATTACCAGTGCTCAGACAAATAAATAGTAGACACATGTTTGAATTCTCACTTGAAAGAGTTATTTTTTTTGCCAAGGAAACCGTCTTAGGGTAGTGTTAAGACTAAATCCGACACCCTAGGCTTTAGGTCGGTTGCAGATTGAGGGAATCAAACTAGGCTTAATTCAGGGGTGGATCCTACGGTCACAAATGATGTCAGCCCTCTCGTTTTGGGTTGGTGCATGCCAACGACAGGGAGGCTACCCTAGGATGTGCTGCTTGATGGATGAAATATGACTTGCAAAAACACAAATCAAACAAGCACAAAATGGTTTTGGAATGAGGGTTACATAACCTCACCCAAAACTTGCATAAAAATCGATTTTAGATAAATTTTGGTGGAAAACCCTAAGCAGAGCGAACCAATAGAATGCAAAAAGAGAGAATCAGCAAGAAAAAAACACTCCAATGGTGCCAAATCGACCCCCAGTGAAGGATGAGCTTCAAACACCTGCAATTAATTAGAAATCCAATGCAACAACAAGAATCTAGGCCAAAATCAACACATAAGACTCTTTATTCATGTCAAATCAGAGAAATGGCTCCATCACAGAGAAAAGCCAAGAACTGTTCCAATAATCTCCAAGAAACTGAGAATCTGAGGCTAGAATGAGAGAGTAGAATAGAATGAGAGAGTAGTAATGCTCCTGCAATAGAGTGATCAAACTGTAAACTGTGGAAGAATGATGCATATATAGCCAACTGCATGAAGAATTCGCTCTGATGTTTCCAAACTGGGCGAAAATCTAACCAATATACCTCGCCCATGTGTCAATCTGTCCACCTGCCATGTGTCAATGCAATTTGGCTGAGCACACCTTTCCCAAGCAATTTGGTCAAATCTGGGGGTTATTTGGAGAAGAATGGAGGTCGAACGGGTCAAAACTGGTTAGGTATGAAGAAGTTGTGGCCAAAAAGGTAAGAGGGGCGCATCTCATGGGGAGAAATAGGGCGCATGAGTGACAGAAGGGAAGGAAAAGGGAGAAAAGGAAAAAGTGGAAAGCTTGGAAAGGGAAAAAGTGGAAAGCTATGGAAAGCTAGGAAAGGAAAAAGTTAAAGGCTAAAAGCTAAAGCAGGAAAAGTGGAAAGCTATAGCAAAAGCTAAAGCAGGAAAAGTGGAAAGCTAGGAAAGGAAAAAGTTAAAGGCTAAAAGCTAAAGCAGAAAGGAGACAACTCGCCCAATTTGAGTTTTTGACTTGCTTTAGAATGCTTTATGACTTTGGGAAACTTCTTTACTTAGCCCAGTTTTCATTTAGCAAGTGTTGGGCACCTTATTGGGCCTAGTCTTAGGAGGAAAAGGACCCAGATTTAAGCGTGTGGGCCCCACATGGGTCGCCACCTCACCCTGCCACGTCATCACCTTTGCTACCTCATCACCCAAAAAGCAAAGTTGTCCAAATACCATCAAGTTTATACTCATTGGAAGCAAAATTGGACAAGGAATAAGAATATGATGTTAAATAACTAATGTGAGGGGTCAATAAGATCCTCGTGGACAAGGAGTGTCCTGTAATGCTGCAAATCTCTCATACTCGAACCTGGAACTGAAACCTCATCCTGTAATAACTTAGAAATCACTGAAACAAGCTCTGAACTCAAATCATGTAAGAAACCATCCTCTAACCGACCAAAATAAGAATCCATGTGCCTGGAAAACCTCTGAATGATGGTCCTGTGCTATCAAGAATAACCTCTGAATGCCAGCCTGAAAGGATAGGCTGGCCCTTTGACCATCCAAATCTCCAGGGTGAGATTTTGGGGTCAACTGGTAGACACAATTATGTGAGTGTTTTTAGTTTCTATCTTAGAACTGGTCATACTGTCGATTTCATCAGGTGAGACTCTCTATAAAAGGCCACCTTATGTCCTGGTATGAGCGTGCTACTCAATAAGGCGACACAATATTTTGCAGTTAGTTGATATATATCGTGGAAAGCTAGAGCAAAGTATAAGTAAATTTGGAAGGCATTTTGTAAATGTAAACTCTGGAAGGAATGGGCTATCATGTCTCAACATTCCATCAGTTCGAGGCATTTGCTTGCACAATTTCATTGTATAGTCTCTCACAATTTCCAACATCTACACAGTCATTTGATTGCAAATTATCTGACAACGTTGAATATCTTCAACTTTGCCATGGTGCTCTTCTTGTTAAGAATTTAGCCAGAGAAGAGATTGATAGCGTTTCCATTGGGAATTGTGATATGAGAGTATGGGATTGACATTTAATGGGATATGG
This sequence comes from Picea engelmannii, assembly GCA_009831015.1. Classification (NCBI taxonomy): domain Eukaryota; kingdom Viridiplantae; phylum Streptophyta; class Pinopsida; order Pinales; family Pinaceae; genus Picea; species Picea engelmannii. The sequence continues at coordinate 1,066,876 of ML776642.1, forward strand.
GATTGACATTTTATGGGACATTTATCTACAATTCTGAATGGGATATAAATGGGATATCTACTCTCATATCCACTACTCGTAGTTGGAGTTATCTACAATATTGAATGGGATATGAAATTCTACTTTCTTCATATAAAGTCCCATGAGGTTGAAACCACTCTCAAACATCCTGAAACAATTAATGGTAATGTTAAAAATTTAAGTAAAAGTACTTTAAGGATTTAATACTATCATTAAACACTAGGGAGGGGGATTCAAAACAACAGGCTTTGGTAAAAATGGAGCATGGGAGTGTCTCAATTTTGAGGATTTATTATTACCATTAATTACCAGGGAGGGAGGTCCACAACAACGGGCTTTGGTAAAAATGGAGCATGTGAGTGTCTCAATTTTGAGGGCAATGTTCCCCTAGTGTGTTTCCTTGTGTTCCCCCCAAAAAGTGATGTGGGGGAACACCCGTCCCCCATGAAGTACCCATGTCCTGGGAGCATGGGGAGCATGTCTCATACCCTTGGGAATGAGTCCCTGTGATAATTAGATTTTCTATGCTAAGATTGGAGGCCAACATTTGATCACGTATGCTCATCATGAGATTCAACATTCCAAGCCATTTCAAGATGATCACCTTTAATAGTTGGTGAATGATTACTTGTAGGCACAATCATTTGCTCAAATTCTTTTAAAAGGAGGCATCCCCAGTTAAAAGGTAATGTGGTTTTTCATATAAAGATGTCTTATAAAATGTTTCTTTTCATTTTCTTAATTTTTTCGGTTAGAAGTTTAAAGATAACTTTTTAGGTTACAAGGAGTTTTCAAAGACCAAAAGCCATTCAATATTCTAAAATTGAGATCCCTTTAAAGCTAAGTTGCACGAACCGGGGAAACGTTTCTGAGTTTCCGAAACCGGTACGATACAAAACATGCCCTCAAAAAATGGAAATGCCGGGGGAAACGCCATATATAAAAAATAAAATAAATAAATAAATATATATATATATATATATATATATATATATATATATATATATAGCCTGAGTGGGCCTAATGGTTAAGAACATGTGTTTCCTCTTAAGAGGTCACAAGTTCAAATCCAGAGGGGGGTAGGGTATGTATACCTCAGTAGACTTTACCAGTCAAATCGCTGGGCTGAGGGGGGTCCCTTGTCCCACAAACAAGGGGGTCTCATACACCAATTTGGTGTGCTGGCTTGGCTGTGACCTTAAAAATAGATTATTATTATTATTATTATATATATAAATTAAAAAATATATATATATATTTAAAAATAAAAATAAAGCATTATATTGCAAGAAAAACATAATGATACACATAAATGACATTTTAGAAGGAAAACCATGTCCATATTAACTCCCATAGATGATGAATATCATTCATTACATGATGCAAGTAGCAAAATCCAAAATTAGCCTTTATAGATTGAGGCTTTACATCCAAAATCAGCCTTTATAAATGAGGTTGTATGTGCTGGAAATGAAAAAAAAACATGAGCTAAAGGCTTCTACAATTACATATCAATAATCATACTTATCCTCATCCTCATCATCAAAAATAGAACAAGATGCATGTTCAGTAGAACTAGAGCCTCGATGGGAAGAAGAGACAACTTGAATTCCACTTCCACTTGCATCATCATCAATATCAAGAGTAGAAAGAGAGAGCTCTAAGTCAGGGTTTTCTACATCCACATCCCACTCTTTATGAGGTCCACTTGTATATTCTTCACCCTTGCGAGACACAAGGTGAAGGTTTGAAAGCACATATACAAGATCCTCAACCTTCTGCGATCCCAACCTGTTGCGCTTCACTGAATGAATGAAACAATAGGTGCTCCAATTCCTTTCTGCTGATGAAGAGCTTGCCACTTGTGATAGAATACGAGTGGCAAGGCTTTGCAAATATACACCATTTGCCCCATGACAAGTCCACCATTTAATCGGGTCCATGGTGCTTCTCTCCTCCAAAG
>ML776642.1:1070041-1121105 GCA_009831015.1 Picea engelmannii
TTCGTGAACAATCTTTGGCTCATTGCTAACACCCAAGGAAGAAGGATGCTTGCTACTGTCATGCATAACAATCTTTGCTTTATTATCCTTCACTTTTTGAGCATCATCATGCTCGTTTTGGAATCTATCCCTCACCTGCAGATCAAGGGTATGTGAGCAACCTTCAATACCCTCCCCTTCATGCAAAATGTGAACCTTGAATCTTGTGTAAGATCCCTTGAAGGTCCTATCTTTCTTGCATAAATTGCACTTCCATTCCCATGAACCTCCACTGGCACCCATAACCTTGTCCTTGGTAACATTCCTCCAAAGAGGATAGTATTCCTGCTGCCTGCTTACTTCGACAGCTCTAAGATTAGATGAAATAGCACTTTGAGAAGCCATGGATGCTGCAAGAAAAGAAGAAAATGAAAACTTTGTTCACCAAACAAAACAAAAATTTGTATATTGCAAACCAAGAGAAAAAAAAAACTGTTAACTTGCTAAGCAAACATAAAATAAATCTTCTCACCAAATAGAGAAGAAATCTACTCAATAAAACCCCAAACAATCTCCTTCTTACTGTTGTAGGAAGCTCCTCTTGCTAATGAAAGTGTGAGGAATGAGTGAAGCAAGTGGTTTCTTATAGCAAATGAAGGAGATTTAGGGTTTTGGTTTGCATCTAGAAGTTTCTTTTTTTAATTAAAAAAAAACACAGAAAATCATCTTAATTCTATTTGGAGAAGGCAAAAAAGGCCTTAACTAAAACTAACTGAAAGTTTGGGGGCCCCACGACCCCCTTTATTTGCCTAATTTCCCTTTAAAAACCGTGAAAACCCGGCCGTACGGGCACGGTACGGCCCCGAAACGTCACCGGTCGTATCGTATGACATTTCCCTTTCGAGAAACTCCGTACAGTACGACCAACAGTGTTTCAGGGCCGTACTGTACCCGTTTCGTCGTACCATACCGTATCGGCCTCGGAAACAGGGGGTGGGGGCGTTTCCTGCAACATAGCTTTAAAGTGTAAAAAAGGGTTCTTGACTTATTTTTTGTCAAGTTCATCTATCTGTAAAAGGGAATATAGTTGAAGACCCCTTGTGGCATGCATATCCTTGTTAATTTCTTGAAACCCAACCTTTAGAAATTTTATGCCAATAATTTAACAACTCATAGTTGAAGACCCCTTGTGGCATGCATATCCTTGTTAATTTCTTGAAACCCAACCTTTAGAATAATTTAACAACTCATAATTTAATCTACTGCTGATATAAATTCTGTAAACTATGCAGAAAATTTACAGCCGAGTTTTAACCAAAAAGATGCACAACGAAATCATAAACAACACACACATTTGAACACATATTTCCGGGCAATGCTCCTGGAAAAACCTCGAAGGGAAAACCAGTAAATGAGAGGATTTTATTGGTTTCTGAGAAAGAAAATAATTACGATAGCTAATTCAGAAACTTCTTACAGGTCAACAAACTTGGCCTATACGGCCCTGCTTTTTCGCGCAACCTTTATTTTCGGCCTAGAAAAAACGCCTTTCTTCCAGTTGCAAATTTGCCCTCTTCCTCAGTCAATTCACCCTCTTCCTCTCAACTCAATGTATGCCTCTCACACCCTCACACTCTCTCTGAGTCTCTCACATTGTGTGTGACACAAACACATGAGCAAAGAATCCCTCTTTGCTCCTATGTGCTCTCTGTGTGCCTCTCACTCTCCTTAGATCTGCTTTATAATCTCTTAATGACCAAATCCCTAACCCTAAGATCTCAACGATCAAGATTAGATCTTGTCTTCCCAAGATCGACGATTGTGACTTAATCTCTCGTTGAGATGACTTAAATCACTTAAGTCACTCAACTTTATAAAAAAAGTCACTTTAGTTCTTAAATAAAAGCCACTTTAACTTTATAAATATGATTATAAAGTTAAAGATCTAGAGAGTGTCACTCGGACACTTCCACATGCTAGGCACCGCCAATGCAGAAGTACCTGTCTAAGCTACCCCAAAAACTAACCATCCCACTTAGCGAGGAAGGTACTTCTGGAACCTCCACTTTGATCTGTCTCCAAACCCATCACTCTATCTGCTGTTGTAGCTTCTCTCTCTGAACCATAAAGCTTCCTTGCCACCTACAGTGGATTTTGTGTTGAAGACATGTTCCTCCTCTCCATGCCCTTAGGAGCCTCCTCACACTCTTGAGCATCCAACTGTGTCATCTCATACTAGCTGAGACTCCTGACAGTACCACCTGTCACTGACACTGATCTTGAATCCAAGATCCCCTTGGACTCACACACATGTTGTCCCAACAACCCGTATAACCTCCCCTGTCTGACAACAAGTACTGTTGCTGCGTCCAGGGTAGCTCCCTCTGGATATATGAGCACATGTCTACGTTGGAACACAACTCCATATCCCTCATCCTCCAAAGCTGATACTGAAAGCAAGCTTACCTTCAACTTTGGAACAAACAACACCTCTACCACCTCCAGAGATCCTCCTGACTCTAGTTGGAGTCTCACACATCCAACCCCCTTCATTGCATGCATGGTACTAGTACCATAATCCACATGACAGTCTAAGTCTGTCTCTGAAACACTAAGGAACATCGACCTCATTCCCATCATATGGCAAGATGAGCCACTGTCCACAATCCATGCTCCAATGTCCCCAAACTTTTCACTACCATTGCCTGAAAGACAAGACACGAGAAAATTCCTTCTCAAACTTCTCAGCAAAATCATTGATCTCATTTGATGCTGATGCTGCTACATGTGTCTCCTTCTTGTTTGGACAGTGGCTTGCATAGTGGCCAATGTTATGACATGCAAAACATTTCACTTTGCTCATGTCCTTCTTCCATCTCCCTTATTTTATCTGAGGAAAACCCCTGCAATCCATGCAAATTCTTGTGCCAAAGTCTTCAGTGCCACTGTTCAGAGTGCCAGCTCTGATACCATGTTAATTTCTTGAAACCCAACGTTTAATTTAACAACTCAAAATTTAATCTACTGTTGATATAAATTCTGTAAATTATGCAAAAAATTTACGATTAAGTTTTAACCAAAAAGATGCACAACGAAATCATAAACAACACACATTTGAACACACATTTTTGGGCAATGCCCCTCGAAAAATCCCAAAGGGAAAACCAGTAAATGAGAGGATTTTGTTGGCTTCAAAGAAAGAAAATAATTACAACAGCTATTTCAGAAATTTCTTACAGCCTAGTAAACTTGGCTGTATGGCCTTGCTTTTTCGGTCTTGCTTTTTCAGCCCTGTTTTTTCACGCAATTTTTTTTTCGGCCAAGAAAAAACGTCTTTCTTTCCTTCAACTGCAAATTCGCCCTCTTCCTCAGCCAAATCCCCCTCTTCCTCTTAGCTCAATGTGTGCCTCTCACACCCTCACACTCTCTGTGAGTCTCTCACATTGTGTATGTGACTCTCTCACCTCCTCACACAATGTGTGTAACACAAACACATGAGCAAAGAATTCCTCTTTGCTCCTATTTGCTCTTTGTGTGCCTCACTCTCCTTAGATCTGCTTTTATAATCTCTTAATGACCAAATCCCTAACCCTAAAATCTCAACGGTCAAGATTAGATCTTGTCTTCCCAAGATCGACGGTTGTGACTTGATCTCTCATTGAGATCACTTAAATCACTTAAGTCACTCAACTTTATAAAAACGTCACTTTAGTCATTAAATAAAATCCACTTTAATTTTATAAATGCGATTATAAAGTTAAAGATCCAGGGAACGTTGCTCAGACACTTCCACATGCTAGGCACCGCCAATGTGGAAGTACTTGTCCGAGCTACCCCAAAAACTAACAATCCCTACATTGATTAATCACTTGTAGAAAAATTTATCACTATCTTTGTTATCCACCTTTGTGTGGATTCTTAGAATAATAATGACAATGATGGTGACAATGAAAATGAAAATGGTGATAAAATAATGAGGAACAATATTAATAATAGTAATGGCAACAATAGGCCCATACTTCTAACAAATCCATAATTCCTGACACAGAAAAATACCAATAACAATATTAATAGCAGTAATGGTAACTTAAGGTCCACACTGCTAACCAACCTAGATCTATCTTAACTCCGGATCTATCAAGTGCCAAGGGGATCAAATTTTTGGAAGTGCAAATCATCTCAGTATTCAGTATGTTCCGACGACAGAACAAATTGCAGATATTTTGACCAAGTTCCTGTTGTTGACAAAGTTTGTGTACTTTCGAGACAGACTTGGTGTTGCTGAGAATGCCTCTCTTGCTGAGAGGGAGTGTTAAAATTAAGTAGCTGCAAGAGCCATTCTTCGGGAGGATGGCAAAGACCCTAGCTGAGATCTAATGCCCCCAGTACACTCCTGCGTTCTTGGTCCGGGACCAAGCAGTTAGAGCCATGGCAAAAGACCCTAGTGAGGGCCCCCAGTGTATTGCTGGGGTTCTTGGTCAGGGACCAAACAATTTGATGATATAAGTCCCTAGATGAGTTCTAGGGCCCCTAGATGTGTTCTAGGGAATCCTTTCTCGGTGCTTGGATTGATCCTTGGTTGTGTACCTTGGTGGATAAGACCCTAGTTGTGATCTACGGCTCCCAATTGCGTTCAGGGGTATCTTGGTCTAGGACCAAGCAGTTTCTTGGTTAAGTACCAAGCCGAGATGATGTGTGATCTTCTTCCCTCCCGGGATGGTCCATTAGACCTAGGAGCAGTTAAGAAAGACACGATCGCATCATTGACCTTCCTCTTATGCTGGGATGATAAAAGCTTATAAGTTATATCATGAGACTCATGTGGACATTCTGCCATTAAAGAAAAACCCCCTTGACCTTGTCTTATTACCTTTGCAACCCCTTGCTTGAGTTGCGTCCTCTTTAATGTTTACGTGGTTTGGTTCTTTGCTAGTTGCCTTGACTCTTGGATCCCCTCTCCTTGACTTGTTGACTATTCTAATTAACATTTAATATTTTATGATTAAAATATTAATTGTTTAATTTGTTTAAATTAGGGTTTAATCTAACCCTAAAGTTAGGGCTAATTTAACTAACCATAACCTACTTACCAAACTATAAAAAGGAGAGACCTCTCCTCTCACTCACTCACTCATTCTTCTTCCTCCTAGCCGAGTTTCGTCTGAGGTTTCTGCGGCTCCTTCTTGATCAGTGTGTTGAGTGGCTGCGACCCCCTTTACGACATGTCTTTCTCTCCTTGCTGCTGCCGCTAACCTCCAATGGTTCTTTAAGCCTGCCGCAGGTCTCTTCTGGTTGATGATTGGGGCTTCCTCTTCTCCTTTACTGTTACCGCTCCTTGCCGGTGCTGCCCTCCTCCTTTCTTTGTGGTGCGGGCCCTCCTTGGGTCTGTTTTCTTGCTGAGTTTGGGTGTGGCCCTCTCTCTTGCTGGGTATAGGCTGCGCCCCCCTTTAGGACAGTTCTTCTTCTGCTGCCGCTCCTTGTTGGTGCTGCCCTCCTTATCTGCTGCTGGTGCCACCTGTATGCTGCAGCTGTGTCTTTTCTAATGCTACTTGTATGCTGCTGGTTACCACTGTCCTCCTTTTGTGACCTGTGTATGCTACCTAGGTTATAGCCTTTAATACCCTAATCAGGGTTTGATGAGGCAACCCTAAAACTGCTGCATAATTCTGCCTATTGCTGTAGCAGTCCTATATTCTTGGACAGATTTTGTTAAGGCTGTTAGTGGCCTCTTTTTAGCCTCTAGATTGGACAGTGGTGTCCTCGTTTTAGCCTTTCAGTTGATGATTGATATGCTTGTTAGTTTTCTGATATGTCCCTAAAGTTGTTCTTGGCAAAATTGTTCAAAGAATCATGATGAGATCTACCTTGAGGGTTTGATCCATGACGCTTTAGCTTTTTCTGAGCATATAGAAAAGAGGATAACAGCAAGCACCTCAGGTAAATCTGTTCTTTGTTTTGTTAAGGTAAAGATCTTTAATATCTGTTTTTAGTTTTTACATCAGAATTTTGAATATATTGCTGATCCAGAATCATAGTAGCAAATAAAATAAAAAATTATTTCTGTTCCTAGCTATTATATTTTTGCCCTTATATTCTAACATGGAATCATAGCTTAGGGCGTGAAAATAGCTCAATTGTGGCAGACTTTTGAGCCTGCGTAGATCTGCACTTAAGGTTTTCTTTTGCAGATCAACAATAAGCTTGTTTTATATCAAATCTTGTTTTCAGTATGGCCTCATCTTCAGTCAAAGCAGAAGATAGGCTTGAAGAGGCTTCAAACTTCAATCCCTGGAAGGCTAGGGTTTTTAATATCCTAGAAGAAGTTGACTTGGATGAGCTGGTTACTAGGGTGATGGAAGAACCTACTTCAAATGCAGGAAGTGCGGCCTATAAGAAGAGGCGGGCCAAAGCCAAGAGGGTCATTTTTGACTCAGTTAAAAACAACATGATGCCTCTTATTGCTCATCTAAGGACAACTAAGGAATGCTTTGATGCCCTAGCAAATCTATACGAAAAGAAGACCCTTACTCAAAAGAGGACTTTGAAGAAACAACTACGTACATTAAAGATGGGAAAGGATGAAACCATCTCTGTCTTCTTTTCCAAAATTGCCCAAACAAGAGATCAGTTTGTAGCGATTGCAGTTGCAGTAGATGATGATGACATTGTACAAACAACAATAGACGGTCTCCTTGAATCATGGGAGACATTTCTCTCATCAGTCAATGGAAGAGAAGTTCAACCCAACTTCGAGAGATTATGGCATGATTGCTTGGAAGAAGAGGGTAGACTTAAAAGCAGAAATGAACCCTCAACGGTGAAAGACCATGCTCTTTTAGCCAAAGCCAAGAAATGGAAGAGGTTTTCTCAGCACAAAGGCAAAGGTAAGAAACCTCAAGGTAAGCACTCATTCTCACTCTCATTTATCTAAAGTAAGATGCTTTAATTGTAACAAACTAGGTCATTATGCAAAAGATTGCAAGAACCCTCCTTCACAGCAAAAACAAAAAGCTAGGTTCCATGCTTCAGTTGCAACTGAGGAAGAAGAGCCTCGAAGAAAGAGAACCAGAGATGCTACTAAAGAACAAGAACAACACAGAGAAAGTTATATCTTGTTTCAGCTCTCTTTGGTGCTGTCACCAAATCAAAAGAAATTTGGTTAGTGGACAACGGGGCCTCCAAGCACATGACAGGCTTCAAACAGAGCCTTGTGAACTATCGAGATAAGAAGTTCAATGTGAAGGTAGAATTGGGAGATGATGACACTTATGCCATCAAAGGAATTGGATCAACATCTTTTCGGCTTCAGTCAGGTAATGTATTTGATATTGAAAAAATTCTTTATGTTCCTCGATTAAAGAAAAATCTTCTCTTAGTTGCAGTTCTAGAAAGTAAGGGGTACTTAGTAGCCTTCTCCAAAGGATAGGATCTTATGTGGCCCTCAAATGAAAGTATGAACTCAACCACGACAATCAGAGCTCAAGAAGGTGGACTTTACAAAGTCATTGGTCAAGTTATTCAAGCATTAGCTCAGGAGATGATCAACCCCTACAAACTATGGCACAAAAGGTTTGGGCATCTCAACTATAATGCTCTCCCAGGTTTGCAAAAGATGGTGACAAGTATGCCGGTTTTTTCTTTTGAGCATGATAGTATTTGTAGAGGCTGTGCTCTTGGTAAAAATACAAAGAAAACTTACCCTCACAGTAATAGAAAAACTAATGGTATCTTAGATCTTATTCATTCCGATCTCTGTGGACCTATGACTGCTTCGTCCATGAATGATTATCTTTATTATGTCATTTTTATTGATGATTGTTCTCGTAAAACCTGGATTTATTTTCTGAAAACTAAGGATGAATCTTTTAGTAAATATCAAGATTTTAAGAATCTTGTTGAGAATGAGACAGGTAGACATATCCGTGTTTTCAGAATAGACAATGGAAAATAGTTTGACTCCCACATGTATGATGATCTCTGCCGGACTTCTGGGATTTAGAGGGAGCTAACTGTGCCTTATAGTCCCCAGTAGGATGGGGTTACAGAAAGAAAGAACATGACGATTTGTGAAGCAGCTAGAGCTACGATGTATGATCAAAACCTTCCTTTGTCTCTTTGGGTTGAAGCTGCGAGTACTACAGTCTATATTTAGAACATGTGTCCTCATAAAGCGTTGGAAGAGAAAACTCCGGAAGAAGTCTTCACGGGTAAGAAACCTTTAGTTGATCATTTGAGAATTTTTGGTAGTCCTGTCTACATTCATGTACCAAAAGAAAAGAGGACTAAGCTAGAGCCCTATGGAAAGAAAGGCACTTTTGTGGGGTACAATGAGACCTCAAAAGCATATCGAATTTATGTTCCAGGGAAAAAGTACATAGAGGTCAGTAGAGACGTGACCTTCCATGAGGAAGCTGCCTTTCGTCGTTCCAAAGAACTTCCATGTGATACAGAGGAGCATGAAGCTCCATCTCCAAAACCTTCAGATTCACAACTTTCAGATGAGCAGAGGGAGGAGTCCAAAGAGCCTTCAGTGGATCCCATAAGGGATTCTGTTGAGTTTCCCCTAGAGAAATATCGTGTCAAAAGAAAGCCAGCATGGTGCTGTGAATTTTTAAAGGAATTAGATAAGCATGTAACACCTAAAGGTACTTTTAGAGAAAGCAAGAAGCCAGATAAATACTCAGGTTTGATAACTCAGTTGAATCATGTGATTGACTCAGAACCTTCCACTTTTGATGAGGCTGCTAAATATAAAGTGTGGAAGGATGCCATGATAGAGGAGTACGAGTCAATATTGAAGAATGATGTATGGGAAGTGGTCCCAAGACGTCAAGGCAAATCAATAGTAACCTCTAAATGGATTTACAAAATAAAGCATGCAGCAGATGGTAGTGTTGAAAAATTCAAATCTAGATTTGTGGCTCGTGTTTTCTCTCAAAAAGAAGGAATTGATTATGACGAGATCTTTGCTCTTGTTGCCAGGTATACCTCTATCAGAATCATCATCTCTCTTGCTTCAGTTTTTAATTGGAAACTTTACCAAATGAATGTTAAGATTGCCTTTCTTTATGGTGAAGTTGAACAAGAGGTTTATATCGAGTAGCCTGAGGGTTTTGTGATCCATGGGAAAGAATCCCATGTCTGCAAACTCAAGAAAGCCTTGTATGGATTGAAACATGCTTCGAGAGCTTGGTATGGAAGAATTGACAGTTTTCTTCAGAGTCTTGAGTTCTCCAAGAGTATAGTAGATCCTAATATTTATATAAAGATTGTGAAGAATCATCTTGTTATCTTGGTTTTATATGTGGATGATTTGTTCCTTACTGGAGAGGAATATTTGATAGCTCAGACTAAGAGGGAGTTATCGCTAGAGTTTGAAATGAAGGACTTGGGTCTTATGCATTACTTTCTTGGTTTAGAGGTGTGGCAGGAACCTGGTGAGATTCTTCTCTCACAAAGTAAGTATGCAGTTAATGTTCTTGACAAATTTGGGATGCTAAACTGTAAGTCCATGACCACACCTATGATTTATAACCTAAAGAAGTTACATGATCAAGCTACAGGTTCAGATCCAGAAGACCCTACCGTATATCGTCAGATTATTGGGTCCTTGATGTATCTAGTACACAACAGATAAAACATTTGTTACGCAGTGAATGCCCTCAACCAGTTCATGTGTGAGCCGAAACACATTCATATGGTTGTTGCTAAGCATATTCTCACATATGTCCGAGGGACTATAGCCTATGGGTTCAGATACACTTCCAGTGGAGGTGTAATGCTTCATGGCTATACAAATTCAGATTGAATGTGTAGTACAGTGGATTGGAAGAGCACTTCCGGATATTGTTTCAGTTTGGGTTCAACTATGATCTCCTGGTCTAGCAGGAAGCGAGGCTCCATAGCCCAAAGCACTGCAGAGGCAGAATACATTGTTGCAAGTGCTGCTAGTAGAGAAGCAGTGTGGGTTAGAAAGCTACTCTTAGATTTGTTCAGTGCTGAGCTGGAACCCACAATAATTCACTGTGATAACTAGAGATGTATAAAGCTCTCCGAGAATCCCGTGTTTCATGACAGATCGAAACACATTGAGATGAGATATCACTATGTTCARGACATGGTGCAGAGAACATTCTCAGTATTCAGTTTGTTCCGACGGCGGAACAAACTGCAGATATTTTGACCAAGCCCCTGTCGTTGACAAAGTTTGTGTACTTTCGAGACAAGCTTGGTGCTGCTGAGAATGCCTCTCTTGCTRAGAGGGAGTGCTAAAATTAAGCAGCTGCAAGTGCCATTCTCTGGGAGGATGGAAAAGACCCTAGCTGAGATCTAGGGCCCCCAGTACACTCTTGGGGTTCTTGGTCTGGGACCAAGTAGTGAGAGCCATGGAAAAAGACCCCAGTGAGGGCCCCCAATACACTCTTGGGGTTCTTGGTCTCGGACAAAGCAGTTAGAGCCATGGAAAAAGACCCTAGTGAGGGTCCCCAGTGTATTGCTGGGGTTCTTGGTCAGGGACCAAGCAATTTGATGATATAAGTCCCTAGATGTGTTCTCGAGACCCTGAATGTGTTCCAGGGAATCCTTGCTTGGTGCTTGGATTGATTCTTGGTTGTGTACCTTGGTGGATAAGACCCTAGTTGTGATCTAAGGCCCCCAGTTGCGTTTTGGGGTATTTTGGTCTGGGACCAGGTAGATTCTTTGTTAAGTACCAAGTCGAGATGATGTGTGATCTTCTTCCCTTTCGGGATGGTCCATGAGACCTAGGAGCAGTTAAGAAGGACATGATCACATCATTGACCTTCCTTTTATGCTGGGATGATAAAAACTTATAAATTATATCATGAGACTCATGTGGACATTCTGCCATTAAAGAAAAACCCCCTTGACTTTGTCATATTACCTTTGCAACCCCTTGCTTGAGTTACATCCTCATTAATGTTTATGTGGTTTGGTTCTTTGCTAGCCGCCTTGACTCTTGGATCCCCTCTCCTTGACTTGTTGACTATTCTAATTAACATTTAATATTTTATGATTAAAATATTAATTGTTTAATTTGTTTAAATTAGGGTTTAATCTAACCCTAAAGTTAGGGCTAATTTAACTAACCCTAACCTACCTACCAAACTATAAAAAGGAGAGACCTCTCCTCTCACTCACTCACTCATTCCTCTTCCTCCTAGCAGAGTTTGGTCTGAGGTTTCTGTGGCTCCTTCTTGATCAGTGTATTGAGTGGCTGCGGCCCCCTTTAGGACAGGTCTTTCTCTCCTTGCTGTTGCCGCTAACCCCCAAGGGTTCTTTCAGCCTGTTGCATGTCTCTTCTGGTTGATGTTTGGGGCTTTCTCTTCTTCCTTACTGCTGCCGCTCCTTGCTGGTGCTGCCCTCCTCCTGTCTTTGTGGTGCGGCCCCTCCTTGGGTCTGTTTTCTTGCTGAGTTTGGGTGCGGCCCTCTTCTCTTGCTGGGTATAGGCTGCGGCCTCCTTTAGGACAGTTCCTCTTCTGCTGCCGCTCCTTGCTGGTGCTGTCCTCCTCCTTTCTCTGTTGGTGCCACCCTCCTTATCTGCTGCTGGTGCCACCTGTATGCTGCTGCTGTGTCTTTTCTAGTGCTACTTGTATGCTGCTGGTTGCCGCTGTCCTCCTTTTGTGACCTGTATATGCTACCTAGCTTACAGCCTTTAATACCCTAATCAGGGTTTGATGAGGCAGCCCTAAAACGGCTACCTAATTCTGCCTATTGCTGTAACAGTCCTATATTCTTGGACAGATTTTGTTAAGGCTGTTAGTGGCTTCTTTTCAGCCTCTAGATTGGACAGTGGTATCGTTGTTTCAGCCTTTCACTTGATGATTGATATGCTGGTTAGTTTTCTGATATTTCCCTAAAGTTCTTCTTGGCAAAATTGTTCAAAGAATCACGATGAGATATACCCTGAGGGTTTGATCCATGACCCTTAAAGCTTTTTCTGAGCATACAGAAAAGAGGATAACAGCAAGCACCTCAAGTAAATCTGTTCTTTGTTTTGTCAAGGTAAAGATCTATAATTTCTGTTTTTAGTTTTTACATCAGAATTTTGAATATATTGCTGATCCAGAATTACAGTAGCAAATAAAATTAAAAATTATTTCTGTTCCTAGCTATTCTATTTTTCCCCTTATATTCTAACTAACAGATAGTGATAGTTCTAAGGCTAAAGCCACGAACTCAGTGTCATTTACTTAAAGCTTGGCCCATCCTTCTACTTGAATCAGACTTCTTTGTCCTGTGTAATCACAATTAACTACAGTTTTTCTAGCTTGTTCCAAGTTTGTCTTTCGACTTATGAAAATTGAACTTGTATAACTCCCAGGGAATGCAAAGTTGCACGAGGGTATGCCATGTGGTCCAATGATTTCTGTTATTCATTTGAGAAGAGAGAACCCCGAGGAAACACATTTAAAATCATGCAAGCTAGTGTAGCTGAGTGACTTTTATTAAATATTTTGCATTTTAATCCTCTGATCAAGATTGCATGTTACCTCAACATTCTTATCTGTTGGAACAGTCAATAGTGTTTGTATTCCTGTTCGAGTTAATATCAAGAAGGAGGCTCACAAGGTTCAAACTCGAGACAGGCTTAGATGACTGTGAAACAAAGGAGTAACGAAGCAATGGAGAATTGGTCAATGGCATATGATTCGTGTTTTAAAACTAAAACATGGAGTTATCAACATTCATATTTCTAATGTATGTAGGATTAAATTTCAGTGCGGCATTTGGCCTTAACTAAATTGATAATGCAATGAAGAATTGGTCAAGGGAATATGATTTGTGTTTTTAAACAAAAACATGAAGTTATCAACATCCATATTTCTAATGCATGCAAGATTAAATTTGACTGTGGCTCTTGGCCTTTTAACTAAAGTGATGATGCACAAAGTTTAGTAGGAAACTGCTGTTTTTGTTAAGAAGCCCTGATTTTCCTTGTTCATATAAAATATGAGTTTGTACTGATTTATTAATTTTCTTCCCTGCAGCTGCAAATTACTTCCTCTGGTTGATTACATAGTAATACTTGGAAAAGAGCTTGAGAAAAAGCAAGCACTAGGTGCCAGCACTGAAGATATATCAGGCCTTGCTCGTCGGCTGAAAAAGATGTTAGTTGAGTTCAATGAATATGACAAAGCTCGGCGCATATTGAAGACCTTCCAACTGAAAGAAGCTTTGTAGGTGTTTTCACATCAAAGTTTTATTATGTTTGGTGCAGTTTCCAGTTGAAAAAACACAATTCTTCCTTCAGACCTTTACAGCAATGCCAGCCCTAACTTTAACTCACTTGACTTGCTCTCTTGGGATCCTTTCATGGAAGTCTAATCCTCAGTCTACCCGGCCAGATCTTTAGCATGTATTTCGGTCAAGTGAAAACGTACAAGTTTCTAAGAGAGAATCGAGAAATAGAGCGGCAACCCAATGTGTATAATCTGTTGGATACTATAAATAATGCCCAAGATTCACAGGTTTCTGTGCAGTTTTGCATTAGTGACAGATTGTAACATATTCTCCAATCAACAAATTTACGCAAGAGCCCTTTAGGGAGAACTAAATGATGCTGGAGCCCGTAGTCAATAGCTGCAGCTATGTAACTTGTCTAAATGCACTTACTTTGTCATTCCTTTTATCATTCTGGCATTGATGCCAGTTCAGTTGCAGGTAATTCTTTTCCTTTCTGCGATGAGAGTGTTTTTAACTTTTTAACATATAGAATGAGATGAAGCCATAATGAGAGTCTGTTGTCTCTACTACATTAAAGCTATTTCTTGATATCGATGAGGTGAACATTATCAAGGTTACCTTAGCTCATATGCAAAGCTGATCAGGATAATCATTCCTGGTGGTGCAGGCCTACGTAGGAAAGTCTGTTGTCTAGTGTGATTTAGTATGCCCAGTTTTGTGAGTTACCTGAGTATATTATTAGTTTGCCTTCTACATTGCCCTTATTAACAGTCGTGTCTGTGTAGCCCTTTTATATCAGTTATATTGCAAAACGCAGTGATTGAGAAATTAACATCATGATAGCTCCTAAGAAGAGATTGTAATGACACCTGACTAGAATTCTAACTCACCTCAGGCAGGTGAATGGATATTTGAATTTTGTGTCCTGGCCTATTTGAAATGAAACTCCCGTGGCAAAAAATATAGAAAATAACTAGTCAAAAATGAAAATATCAAGAATTAACATCTTTATGCTATCCTCTCTCAAGTAGTCTGTGATGTTAATTATTTTGTGTTGGTACATGAAGTACCTAATCATCTTGTATTAGAGTATAAAACGCTCCATGGATTTGCTCAATTTCCCTCCAATTTTTTTTAGAAATCCACAGGCTTTCCATTCTTTTATTAATCTATTTAACACTGGAGCTTGTGACTAAAGTAAATTTCAATACATTGGTATGAATTTATGTCTTCTAAGTTATCGTCTCCAATTTTCTTTAGAAATCCACAGGCTTTCCATTTTTTATTAATCTATTTATTAACACTGTGGAGCTTGTGACTAAAGTAAATTTCAAGACATTGGTATGAATTTATTTCTTCTAAGTTATTGTCTCACACAAAATTTAGAGTAAGTACTTTTATTTGATGGTCATAACCATTTGTCTTATCAGTTGTGTTTATTGACAGAATATTGCTACAAGTAAATTAAAATGTTTTTCATCAGAACATAAAAAGAAAATACTGGCATAACTTTGTAGAAGGGCGTCCTCTTCATATCTACGATATACATGGGTGCAGTCAGTGAATGTGTGTATTTTGAAGCCCAAAAAAGAGCTCTTAATTTGAAGAATATATTAAATTGTACTTGATTAATCTCATGAAGGATTAGGAAGGCCTATTTAAAAAGGCATCGCGTTGTGTATTTTTAATGGTTCTGTAAATAATAAAATTTTCGGATTAGCTTTCTTTAATCCTTGCACAACAAACATGCCCCCAATATGGGAATATTATAATGTGCACAATTCAGAAACCTTCGACTAGAGGGCATAAGAGGGCACGAGTGAGTGTATTTATTCTGTGAAAGTCGCTTAGTTTTTGTACTTGGCCCCAAACACGAACACAATCACTAGTATAAGTGATTCACGAAGGACAACATGTCGATGGGGAAATTTGAACTCAAGTGGGAAAAATAACAATGCTGACTTTCACTGTAAGGAAATTTTAGCTCAATTAATGGTTGTTAATGTATTTTTAGGTCTTTATGTTAATCTGATCAAAGTTATATTAGTTGGATTCATGGCCCTAGTTAATGCTACAGCGACTTACTAAAGGAACTAGTGTCAGACTCCACTAAATAAGAGATGTTGGGTTGCGAATCATAACATGCTCTCCCTCATAGCTTTGCCTTCAAGCATGGGTAGTTTTGAATGTCTCTTGATGAAGTTTCCTGTTTTCGATGTTCATTTATTTGAACATCTGCAAACATATTTTTATATTTTTATCTTATTAAAAAATTGGAAGAAACATTTATTTATTTATTTTAGATCGTGAGGAACTATGAACTCTATCTTCATTAACACAGTTCACTTTAACAAGCTGGTTGTCAAACTTGTCTAACGCATGCATTCTCATGGTTTTATCCTTATGGTTTGAATCATTTTTTTTGGGCATGGGATGCCTTGTGACTACCACTAAATTGCATCTCAAGAAGTCAGATCCCTTCGATTTAACTTGGAACGTCTTATGGATTGTTTCAGTTGATGTTCGTTTGCATACATTTGAATCCAAGTTTATGTCCTTGCACCCCTATTTGGGGGCTTTTTCATAAAAGAAGGTTGCTATAATCTCATTCATAAATAGTTTTTAATTAGGTTTTTGAAGGTTCAGGTATGAATAGAGCCTTGGGGCTTACCTCATAATGTATTGGGAAAGTTATAGTTGATGAGAAAAGAAGTGTGTAAAGTCTAAATTGCTTTTTCATAAAAGAAGGTTGCTATAATCTCATTCATAAATAGTTTTTAATTAGGTTTTTGAAGGTTCAGGTATGAATAGAGCCTTGGGGCTTACTTCATAATGTATTGGGAAAGTTATAGTTGATGAGAAAAGAAGTGTGTAAAGTCTAAATTTTTGTGTTCTATGTTAAAGTGGGAAAGTTATAGTTGATGATAAAAGAAGGGTGTAAAGTTTAAATTTTTGTGTTCTATGTTAAAGTGAATTTATATTTTATTATTAATATAAAACAAAATTGGAACTTCTTAACTAAAAGTAAAAACCCTATTTTGTGTAAATGTTGATATGGTAGGTCATCAAATTTGTTAATCCTGATTTTGTGTTCTATGTTAAAGTGAATTTATATTGTATTATTAATATAAACAAAATTGTGAACATTCAATTTTGTGCAATATGCCCCCACATGCCACAAAGGTAGCGTTTTGTCGCATGTCATCCCTTGAAGCTTAGCATGTTGGTTCAATACTAGGTGACGATATCGTATTAGTAGTTGTTATTGGTAGGGGTGGATATAGTGGATCGACGGATCTGGTAGTAAACAATCGTTTGGACTTGATAGAGGTTGTCGCAACACCATTGATCCCAATAAAGAAACTCCCATGCACCCTCGTTAACGCCCACCAACTTCCATGCATATATAGTTCCGTGAAGCGTACATATATTATCTCGTTGAATAACCAATTGTAACTCCTTAACTAAAAGTAATAACATTATTAGTCCCTGCTGTAGGCATAGAGGGACTATAGCGATTGATAATTCATTGACCTCGTATTAGATTGCCCTTTGACCACAAATATTTTCATATTATCTATTGTTGGAACCAGGGAACTGAAAACATCGATTTTTATATAATAAAAAATACCATATATGTCATGATTTGAATGGACAACAGATTGAAGGTCTTATTGCCGACTTCGCTATTCTCAATGTTATATATGTTGGCATATCCAAAGTATTTGATCGTATACGGTCTTATTGGATCATATATTTTCTTATGCATTGGTCAAAGGTGGATTAATGCTAACATTTTTTGCTAGGTAGAATACATTTATCTAGCATATTACTGTGTGATTTTTTCTTTATTCTTGCGTGCTTCAAGAGAACAGGCCCGCCACGCTACATTTTTTCTTAAATGTTTGCACAGGGCTACGTCTTTCGACGATTCTGACAGTGTTAAGTGTTTACCTAACATGTTTGGCAGTTTTAAATGTTTATTGTACGGATGCGTTGCAATACAGTTTCGTTCTATTTTTTTATGTTGTTTGCAGTGAAATTGCGCTGAATTGTTCTCCACCGACATCACTGGTTCAGTGGTTGATGCTTGTTCGTTGGTTCGTTCCATGTTTCTTGTTCTTGTTTGATTCAACTTTGCAAAGTTGAGGTCCTGCAGTTGCAGTTGGACCTCTTTGTGGTTGTTCATTGGTTTGTTGTTCTTCAACTTTGCAAGCTATTGGATTTGTTGTTGTGGTTTGCAGTTTTTTGGGGTTGAGCTGTTGTCATCCCTCGTTGACGGGTAAGTTTCTATGCCATCGTTTCGTTGCTATTTTTCAATGGTGGGAGTCCCTGCCTCGAAATTCTGTTGCAGATCATTTTTCTCTGTGCTCTTAACTTCTGTTCCTGGAAACCATGCGTTTTCATATACCGACTGCCACGTCCATAACTATTTCGAAAATTGCAATGCAAAGGGGTTTTCGAAAACTAGTTCGGAGCTATCACAAGAGGGAACCATCCGCCGGGGTGTAGAGGCAGGGAATGCTTTTATTCCGTGGGTCGAAAAAATGCGTCCACTTGTTGTCTTCGTGCTGTCCTTTCTATTTTGCAGAACTTTTTCTGGCTCTGAGAAGCTTGTAGGATGCATGCCATGAATAGGTTCAATTTGATCTTTCTGCTCCGTAAATTTATGGTGTTATTTATTTGCGTTTTTTCTTCTGTTTGGTTCACTTTCCAGTGTGGGTTTCTTTTCTTGTCATCTGCTATGGGGACTAGGGGGGATTGAAGTTGACAAGAAGAAAGTTGAAAGATACATACGGGGATTGGTACGCAGTTCCGCGCTTGTAGTTTTCCTATTTTGCTTTCCTTTTTCTTTTTTTTCCTCGTTTTATTCTTTTTTTCCGCTTTTCTCTGTTTTCATGCAAATTGAAAGTATCTAAGAAACAACTTTAAAATCACAGTTCAAAAGATGAAAGAAGTAATAGATGTTGAGTCGTATGAAATAGATACACACTCCATTATACATGACAACATTGACGAGGTTTTGCATAACAATGGCTTTTTTAGATTGGATGCATTCTCGTACACTGTAGGGGATTGTCTTTTTGATGCATTTAAGGTTTTATTGCATTTCAGTGATTCCTCGATCGACCTGCGCAATGGATTGATAGATTATTTCTTGGGCTGTTTAAGAAATGGTGACGTTGAGGCATTGGAGTCGTATGAATACGATCTGGAATCTGATTTTTTTTGACAGTTGCATGGAATACATGATGTTACTACGTATTTTTCAAAGATGCGGTTGTCTGCATCTCCAATTCTACCTGCACATGAGAGGGGACTTTGGAGAGATACATTTTGTATACGGCGACTGTCTAACTGGCTCAATATATCGATTGGAATATGGTCATTGACAAGAAAAACAAGATATCTACTATTCAACAAAACTGCATCTGACAATCCATATTGCATCTTGTTCCATGATGCCAATGCTGTTAGTGATCATTATGAACCACTACTGTATAGAAAATTGTCCATATGCAATCTTGAAGGAGCTCATATTTACTTGTCCCTTATTTGCAAAGATCTTGAATCGCAGTGGAAATAGATTATGCATCGTATAGACTGCCATGGTTTACAGCTAACAACAATTGTTGTGTCTAGTTGTGGAGATAGTCTATTCAATGCAATTTGCTGTTTGGTAGCAGCGGAGTTCGATGTGCAGTCGTTGCGGCTTTACACTGTACAGTCCTTTTGATATTTTAGCTGCTTGCATCAACAACTTTGGCCATATCTCCTAGAAAATATGCCGGCAATTGGAAGTTGGCAAGAATACCTTGTAAACATGGCGCTGCCATATGAAAAAGAAAATGTGGAGGGTTGCAGATTATGTTTGCAATGGCTGTCTATCATATTCAGAGTAAATATCCAGGTCTGGTCGGCCTTGTCAGATGGCACTGTCCATTCCTGGTCTATTGATTCAAATTTCGATCGAACAATTGACATCCTCTCGTTGAAAACATATACAACACATATCCATTATTAACCTTTGCTTGAACATATCACTGGTTTAGGGTTCAATGTCCATGCCACCCAAACCGCATCGAATCTGCATATGCGTGGCATGCTTTTTAGTGAGAATGAAACTCATCTCGGTTGCGATATGGCCATACAGGGCTTAAACAAAAATGTCATGCATGAAATTGATCCCAGTTGTGATGAGGCCATACAAGGCTTAAACAAAAAACGTAGACTAAGTTATCCCAACTTGAAAAAAGTTACACGTGAAATTCGTCCCAGTTGTGATGAAGCCATATAGGCCTTAAACAAAAAACGTAGACTAATTTATCACAACGTGAATCAGAGTGAAATTCATCCCAGTTGCCATCAGGTCATCTTGCCCTTGGACAAGAAACGTAGAGTAAGTTATTACAACTTGAAAAAGGTCATGCGCGAGAAAAAAATACATTACTACGCTTCCTTTTAGAGAGAAACTCACATATCAAAATCTAAATAAATTTGTTCGTGCACAACACAACAGAAACATGTACGGTTGCATATCCCATAATGGTCATGCAACTGTCACATTTCGTGGGCTAGAAGCAACAACATGCACTACTAGCAATGAAAACCAACAAACACTTTCTACCCATACTTCCCTGCGAAAGAAAGATGCAAGACGAACCTACATGAAACAAATTAAAGACACTCCTTCCATTGCATGTGCAATTTGTGAACAATTGAATTTCTCAAAAAATAGTAAGTCTTTCACGCCTGATTTGGAAGCAGAATGCCTCCGCTTGACAACGCACGATGAAACATTTTCCAGTGACAAAATTTTTCTTCCATGCAAACGGTCGCTTGAAAATGGAAAAATGCCACAATTTGCAACCCCTGACCAAATAAGATGTAATACACCACTACTAGATGTAGGTGCACTTACAGAACTCGAAGAGAGACTTGTGTCTCTGCGAATTGCATTTGCACAAATCAGGCCCTGGGGCTATAAATGACCCCATATGGGCTTAACATGATCAATTATTAATATGCATGTTCAACTAGATGTTGTGCAAAAAGCTTTGCCACAATTCATTAGCGATACAATGACAATTGCTGTGGCTCTGAAAAGACACTTGCGATACAAAAATGCGTATCAGACAGGCAAAGTGCGTGTGCATGCTGTTAAGAAAGCATTAAAGGAATTATGTTCCAGGGCTCTGTACAAAGCACATAACGTTTGTATAAATGAGAATTGGAACGATGTTCTCGCAGAAGAGGATGCCAACTCTGCAAAGACTCTCGAAAATGCTAGTGAATTTGATACAAGTGATGAATCAGAGAATGAAACACCTGCTGAGACATTGGTGCAAGGATTCACTGATTCACAGTGCATTCGTGACTTGCAAGACAAGATTGTCGAAATTGCACCTGCTGAGGGGCAGCATCCACTTGGAATATTCAAGGACAAATTCGTCGAGAAAATGAACTCCCAACACTCTTCTATGGAGATCCACGTGCCACTGACATTATATAATGATTCAGTTATCATAAAATAGTCCGATGGGAGCTGCTACATTCAAGCGACGACTTTCCCTGTCACATAACAAATTTGTTTTTCAAAACAATGCACATAATAATAGAGCAAGTTCTCTCCTGCATGTGGGTCCGAATAAGAAAATGCCAGTTACAAGGAAGAAAGTCACTGGCCAAGGATGTCAAGTACAAAGTAAACCTAGAAAAAATTTCCGAAATCTGATATTGGATACATAGATTTAAAAAACATTCGCACCTCTCTTGACTATTTGCAACAAAAGAAGAAAACTATTTTTGCAATGATCCGGCAATTGGGCCCGCCAACATTTTTCATCACATTTACAAGTGCAAAGCATTGCTGGGATCCATTGGTGGCTGCTGTATCTAACCCGCATAGGAACAGGAAACGTAAAAAACAAACCGATACACTGGAAAATAATGACATTGACTACCTCATAAGAAAAGAGCCAATGACATGTACTCGATACTATAGACATAAAATAAATGCTTTGAGACAATTGATATGCCATGATGAAATGTTTTTTCAGAAAAAAATATCGGACTACTTTTTTGTCACTGAATTCCAGAATAGGGGAAATGAACATGACCACACACTGTTGTGGATAGAGGGTGGACCAGTGTATGGAGTTGACCACAGTTCAAAGATCGAACAATTTGTGGACAAATACATAACATGCAACACAGATCATTTGGATCCAGAACTTGCCAAAGTTCATAGACATTACCATACAAGTTGTTGTAGAAAACGAAAAAACTTGCATTGCAGATACAACTTTCCCGTGCCGCCAATGAGAGCTACAAGAATCATAGAGCCACTTAGTTTAGATGACAATGTTGTTGTTGAGAAATCTAAATCCTTGTTTGCATTTCTAGAACAAGGAGAATTTGACGAGATGATGAGCTTCAATGACTTCTTGACAGATCTAAAACTATCAGAAGATTAGTACATCCAAGCCATACAATGTATGCTTAAAAAACCAACAGTTTTCCTTAAACGAAAACTTTCCCATATTTGGAACAACAGTTTCTCCAAGGACATGCCAGTTATGTGGAAAACAAATATAGAAGCGCAGTATGTGCTCAATGCATATGCTGCAACATCGTACTATACCTCGTATATGACAAAGGTTGACAAATCTATGACAGGTGCATTCAAAAGAATACACAAAGAACATGAAATAAGTCATATTGATGCCATCCAAATGATACACACACTTGACAATATATTGCTTAATCTTCAACAGATGTCTGCTTAGCAAGCAATTCACATTGCACTTTCCCTGCCCCTCACTTGTAGTTCAATAAAATGTGTCTTCATAAACACATCTCCACTTGAGAAACACACATTCGTGCTTAAACCACCGGTTTTGCTAGAACAAGAGCTTGACAATTCAAAGAATGTGCTATGTGTTGATATTATGGTAGCTTCGGGAGGTATCAACCTCCATTATGACCTTTGACAAGATTAGAATATTCTGGAAGAAAGAAAATAATTGAACGTAACTCTAGAAGATATGTCGGCCGAGAAAGATAATTAATATGAATTAATTAGTATCCAGAATGAGAAGTCGGCCCAGACAGTCTGCCAGGATTAGTATAAATACAAGGTGCCAATGTTCATAATTGCAGAGAGGCACTTGTGCGCAAGTTCCGGAGAAGGTGTTGCCGCCAGTTCTGAAGCCTATTGCTTCTATTTTTTGGGTTGGACTCTCTGATCAATGTTGGTTACTTCTTTCTTGGTGCATTAGCCTTGCTTGGCTATTGGATTGCTACCAGGATTCTTCTCTTTGTCAAGGTTAAGGTGCTCGGAGGGTGCCTTTGGCCTATGGTTGGGTGACAATAGTGATATTGTCTATGGTAAAACGAACACATTCTAACAGGTTATGGGCCCACACCTCCTTCATTCAGTCTAACCGCTAGAAGGAAGCATAGCCATTAGGATATTAAGCTCGGTGAAGAACTGCCGCTAGGGTTTACTAGCAGGAGCAACTTCCAAGACACTACCGCTAGGGTTACTAGCAGGAGTAGTTGCAGAAACCCTAAAACTCCGATCTAACACCTTGTGATGGAACATCTCGTTCAAGAAGAAGGTATTCAAGTGCGCCTTAGTCCAACGCATCTCTTGGCACTCTCAGAAGGCAGAAACGTCAAAGTTGAAGTTTTAGATCAAGGCATGACCAGTCACCAGTCAACCGAAGTCATGAGTGAAAAGACTAGTCATCTACACTACTCAACACTCATAGGAATGATTGAATATGACATGTGGATAATTGATAGTGGAGCTTCTAGGCATATGACGGGAGATCAAGCCATACTTTCAAATCTAAATGAGAAGAAGACATCGTACAAGGTAGAGCTTGGAGACAAAAACACTTACCCTGTCGAAGGATTTGGACAAGCCTTTGTCAAGTTGAAAACATGTAACAATGTTCATTTGAACAATGTCTTATATGTACCTGGTTTAGAAAAGAATCTTGTATCCATATCCTGCCTAGAAGACAAATGAAACATAATAACTTTCGTAGATGGAAAAGTGTTATCTTGGCATAAAGACTCTAGCATAGAGAACACTAGGGTTATTGGAACCCGTGAAGGAAATCTATATAGACTACTAGAACAAAATGAAGAAGCTCTTGTACATGATGAAGTCAATCCCAATGAACTTTGGCACATAAGGTACACTCATATAAACTATCAAGCATTATCTTTTCTGAAAAATATGGTTGAAGGAATACCATAATTGCAGTCTACACATGAAAGAATTTGCAAAGGATGTGCTCTTGGAAAGAATATCAAGAAACCATTCCTAAGCATCGAAAATAGATCTAAGGAGATTCTAGATCTAATACACTGAGATGTTTGCGGTCCGATGCCAGTGAAATCTCTGCGAGGTTCTCTTTACTACATAATCTTCATAGATGATTATTCAAGAAAGACTTGGTTATACCTTCTGAAGACAAAGGACGAAGTATTCAACAAGTTTCAAGAATTCAAAGCTGAGATAGAGAACCTCATGAACAAGAAAATCAAAACCTTAAGAACAGATAATGGAGGAGAATACACATCAAAGGAATTCGTTGCATTATGCAAATCAACAGGGATTATGAGGGAGTTGACTGTTCCTCATAATCCTCAACAAAATGGTGTAGCAGAAAGGAAGAACAAATCTATTGAAGAAACCATGAAGGCACTACTAAACGATCAAGGTTTATCCATGTTCTTATGGCGAGAAGCAACCATGGAAACAATATATGTTCAAAACAGAATTCCTCACCGCATATTGAAGGATATGACTCCAGAAGAAGCCTTCTCAGGTGAGAAAC
Organism: Picea engelmannii; assembly: GCA_009831015.1. NCBI lineage: Eukaryota > Viridiplantae > Streptophyta > Pinopsida > Pinales > Pinaceae > Picea > Picea engelmannii. Next base: position 1,094,080 of record ML776642.1, read on the forward strand.
CTAATGTGGAAAACTTAATAATCTTTGGATGTCCTGTTTACTCTCACATTCCCAAGGACAAAAGGAATAAATTAAAACCCTCAGGAAAGAAGGGCATATTCATGGGATATAACAAATCATCCAAGGCTTATAGAATCTATATCTCGGAACAACATAAGATTGAAGTCAGTAGAGACGTGACCTTCAATGAAAAGATGACTTTCAAGAAATCTATAGAAGAAACTATAGAATAAAAAGAGTATGAAGACCCTATTGAAGAAAGCACAGAAAACCAGAATGACAAAAATGAACAACTTGATCATCTGATACAACCATGTGAGACCATTGATTCAGACACCATACCTAAGACCAAGAAACGACCAACTTGGCTTGAAGCTACCTTACAAGAAGCAGAAAGACTCAAGGCCCCAGATGAGAATTTAAAAAAAAGTAAGAAGCCCAAAAGATTCTCAAGCTATGCAACATGTATGAAAAAGCTTCTAGATGAAGAACCTACTACGTTTGAAGAGGTAGAAGCTATGATGAAAGAACACCAATCCATCATGAAAAATGATGTATGGGAAATTGTGCCTAGACCTAAAGAAAAATCAGTAGTAACTTCAAAATGGGTATATAAGATCAAGCATGCAATAGACAGAAGTGTGGATAAATATAAAACAATGTTCGTAGCTAGAGGGTTCTCCCAGAAGGAGGGAGAAGACTATGGCGAAACATTTGCTCCAGTTGCTAGATATACTTCCATTAGAGCTATCATATCTCTTACTGCTTCCATGGGATGGAGTTTACATTAGATAGATGTAAAAACAACTTTCCTCAATGGAGCAATCGAAGAATAAGTATATATTGAACAACCTCAAGGGTTTGAAGTACATTCCAGAGACACTCATGTTTGCAGACTAAAGAAAGATTTATATGGACTCAAGCAAGCTCCAAGAGCTTGATATGCGAGAATCGACAATTATCTAACGAAACTCGGTTTCTCCAAAAGTCATGCAGATCCAAATCTTTACTACAAAGTCGTGAACAATGCACCTGTGATTCTACTACTATATGTTGACGATCTATACCTAACAGGTGAAGAGTCTCTCATCATCTGGTGCAAAAAGGAACTAGCTTTTGAGTTTGATATGAAAAATCTTGGTCTCATGCATTATTACTTGGGACTAGAAGTATGACAGAAGCGTGGTGAAATCTTCCTTGGACAAGGAAAGTATGCAATAAATATTCTTCATAAGTTTGGAATGATGGATTGCAAATCCATGGACACTCCCATGACTACAGATATAAGAAAAGTAAGAGATTCAGATTCTGATCCAGTAGATCCATCACTATATCGACAATTGATTGGGTCATTGATGTATTTGGTAAATACTCGACCAAACATTTTCTTTTCCGTGAACACACTAAGTCAGTTCCAGGTGGAACCTAGACATGAGCATTGGACAATTGCAAAGCATGTTCTAAGATATATTCGTGGAACACTAAACTATTGTTTAAGATATACCGCATCCAGTGATATACAACTTCATGGATTCACAGATTCAGATTGGGTAGGAACTGCAGAAGACAAAAAAAGTACTTCAGGGATGTGTTTAAGCTTGGGCTCCGCTATGATATCTTGGGGCAGTAGGAAACATAAGTCTGTCGCACTCATCACAACAGAAGCAGAATATATCGCAGCGTGTGAGGCATGCACAGAAACAATATGGCTGAGAAAGCTAATCTCTGATTTATTTGATTAGGTTCCAGATTCAACCATAATACATTGTGACAATCAGAGTTGTATAAGGCTATCAGAACACCTAGTTTTTCATGAACGGTAGAAACATATGGAGATCAAATATTACTTTATTCGAGATAAAGTCCATGAAGGAGAAGTAAAGCTCCAGTATATCCCCACATATGAGCAGACAACATATATCTTGACAAAGTCTCTTTTCAGAATAAAGTTTGCATATTTCCAAGACAAATTGGGGATGGCGTAAATAACTCCCTTAGTTGAAAGAGAAGAAATGACTCTCCAGGTTGGGAGGGAGCACTGAAATATTATTGAATTGAGGACAATCATTTTCAAGTTTGAAAAATGGTCCATCTTGGGTAATGCCTTTCCAGTTTGGAAAGTGGTTTGAGATTTCTGATGGACATGCATATTCCAGTTCGGAAAATGGTTCAGATCGAACGATCATTTTCGTAATGAAAATGGTTCGATGGATTGCTGATGTACCATAGACAACGATTTCACATTGTGGTTAACATGGGGAATGGTCTAGGGTAGTCTCTCTTCTTGAGGGTTACTCAAGAAGACTGGCCCGCTTCGCCGGATAATCATTCTTTTGAAGCTCACAATTGTGAGTAGTTTCGAAGAATGGTCCATTTTTGAGGTTGGTGTAGGACAATCATTTCCTTAGGAAATGGTCCGGACAGTGATTCCTTAGGGTAGATTCATTCTCTCCAGGTTGCACTTAGTTTAGTGCTAGAGGAATGGCCCACGGTGGGGAATGGGTCAGGTTCAACAATCAGGGATAGGCATTCCCTAGGGTAGACTCATTCTCTCCAGGTTGCACTTTGTTTCGTGCCGGGGGAATGGCCCAGGATGGGGAATGGACCAGGCTCAGAAATTAGGACAATTATTCTTCCTTGCTTGAGAAAAATAATCCAGATAGCCCATAATTGATGTTCTACTCTGAGGGCAGATGCTCTTTCAGATCTCATAGATGTGAGTGAAAGAATGGCCCAAATGATTCAATTTGTATCATAACAATATTTCCTATGCAGGTTGATATCAGATGATTGTTATGGAGACTGCATGTCTCCAGACAGTAGAGATATGCTACTGTGGTGGTTATGTTCCACTGTTTGTAACTATGTGTCATGGTTTGAGTAGTTGTGCACTACTATGGATAAACACAGTTGTGTTCTATCAGTTGACATTGTACCAGTTGTCATGGAGATTATCCAATTGGATAATAATGACAGTGCTCGTGATGCTACCAATTGAATGGTCTGTTTGTGCTGAAGACCATTATCGGTTATACCTCCCTAGCTATGAGGGAGTGTTGATATTATGGTAGCTTCGGGAGGTATCAACCTCCATTTTGACCTTTGACAAGATTAGAATATTCCAGAAGAAAGAAAAGAAGTGAACGCAACCCTAGAAGATATGTCGGCTGAGAGAGATAATTGATATGAATTAATTAGTACTCAGAATGAGAAGTCGGCCCAGGCAGTATGCCAGGATTAGTATAAATACAGGGCGCCAGTCTTCATTTGACACACACTTCTCATAATTGCAGAGAGGCACTTGTGCGAACTGTAGTCTAGCAGTCTTGTGCGCAAGTTCTGGAGAAGGTGCTGCCGCCAGTTCTGAAGCCTATTGCTTCTATCTTTTGGGTTGGACTCTCTGATCAAATTTGGTTACTTCTTGCTTGGTGCATTAGCCTTGCTTGGCTATTGGATTTCTACCAGGATTCTTCTCTCTGTCAAGGTCAAGGTTCTCGGAGGGTGGCTTCGGCCTATGGTTGGGTGACAATAGTGATATTTTCTATGGTAAAATGAGCACACTCTAACACTATGTCGCTCTATTGTTGATTATTACCTCTAGCGTCCATCTCCTATTAGGCATATTTGCTTAGCAGAATTTGTATCACATTACAAAAAAATGGTACACCCATATCAAAAAGAAAAAAACCCTCTGTGATACGATTTGTCAAATACAATAAACATTCTGACTATGAAAACTATTGTAGAGAAAAACTGCTGCTGTACGTTCCGTTCGATGAAAATGAAGAGACATTAAAACATAACTTTTCTACATGGGAGGCTATGTATGTTGCCTCTGAGACTACAGTTCACATCAATAAAGCTAGATTTACCTACAATGTTAATCCAACATGGGGTGATCTAGAAATTGTAGTTAATGAGCTAGAAAACCCTGACAATCCTGATGACACGTTCACAAACTGAAAAATGACCAGAACTCCTTGCGAGTCCTATGACTTACAAGCAGATTTGCCTCGTCCTCGAGTAGGTGCAAGTGAAAAACGTATCAATCTTGGTTTTCAAGTCACAAAACATCCTTTCCTAATTGAAAATAATGAATACCACAGAATAAGACGTCTGTTGAATCGAGAACAACAAACAATTCTAAAGAGCATTGTGCTTAAAAAATGCTTGAACATGGACACTCCTGTGCACTTGTTCCTTATAGGCGGAGCAAGAACATGCAAGACATTCACATCGAAAGCACTATTCCAAATGCTTATATGAATCTATGATTCAAACAATTCCTCTGATCCTATGAAACCAAAGGGCCTAATAGTTGCATACACAGGAAAAACTACATATAATGCAGGTGGAACAACAATCCACTCTGCATTTTTAATGCCTTTTAACAAGTCATAGTTTCTTCCACTTAGCAAGGAAATGTTGGATACATTGTCTAAGCTTTATGACGAACTCCAACTTGTCTTTATAGATGAAACATCTTTGATTGGAATTCGGTTTTTGTATTCCTTTGACAACCGACTAAGAAGCATAAAACATGTGCACACGAAATACTTTGGAAACATTGACATGATATTCTGTGGGGATCTTTACCAGGCAAAACCCATCCAAGATTCTTTGATATTTGAACAACCTATCGTTAACATGCAAACAATGACGCATGACTTCTGGAGAGACAATATTAAATTCTTTGAATTTCATACTACAATGTGCCAGACAGATGAAACATTCATTGCAATTCTGAATAGAATGCGGACAAACAACCAAACATACAATGACTTAACATATATCAATTCCAGGGGCTTGCAGACTGCACCAACAGAACCAACGTTCCCTTACCTGTTATACACAAATAAGGATGTTGCAATGCATAACACACACATGCTATCGCTCATGCCCGACGATGATATCATCATCAATTCAATCGACCTGGAAGAAGACAACCATGGAAATGTGCCAGGGCATGAACATACAACCACTTTACCTTTGCAGCTTGTCCTGAAATTAGAAATGTTGGTTGAAATATATGCCTGTAACTATGATTCACATGATGACTTGGTCAATGGTGCAGATGGAATACTCAAAGGCTATACGAAAACAAAAAAACTTGATGTCCTTTGGATTAAGTTCCATGAACCACATATAGGCAAGCGACAAGAAAGCAAGTTGGCTTATCTATATAATTCAAACACTGCAAGCGATTGGAAACCTATTTGCGAATATCAAAGCCAGTATCGACATCAACAAAGACAGGTCGACTGAAGATTCGAAAACAGTTTCTGATTAAACTTGCATGTGCACGTACAATCCACATATCGCAAGGACTAACACTTGATAATGTTGCATTTTAGCGTGTTGGAATTCAGATACATGGACTTGTGTACACAACTCTGTCCCGTGTCAGAAGCATAGACTCCTTGTATTTACTAAGTCCTCTTACAAAAGATAAATTCAAAGTGAAACAAAAAGTTGTTATTGAAATGGAACGACTCAGGACCATCGCAAAATGACAATTGCACTATGATTACCAATTCATACAAACAAATTCATCTGTATCAATTATCTCGCTTAACAGATGCAACTTAAATTCACACATGGATGATATACTCAATGACTATGATACCATGCAATCCGATATTTTGTGCTTGCAGGAAACATACATGGCATTATGCACGCAGAACAAACAATTCCCAAATTACAATTGCATATCAAGTTAGATTACACACGGGGTGATGATATTGGTGAAAAAACATGTACCAATTTTGGACCATATACATATCGAAGAAAATAATGTTGAGCTGGTGCTTGCAATTTTTTTTTCCATGAAACAAAAATTGCAATACTCAATCTGTATGCTGCTCCCCATGCAACATTCTCCAACACAGTAGATGTTATTCCCAATGCATTGGGCCATTTCCACTTGAACGAACCCATTGTGCTTGTAGGAGACTTCAATATTGACATGCTACAAAATAATGGCAGAACAAAAGAATTGGAAAACTACATGTGCAAATACAATCTCCTCTTTCTTTTGAACAACACAAGCCATCTGCAAAACACACTTATTGACCATGTGTGGTCGAATGTGCCCATTCCTCAATACAATATGTTTATATTAGACACATATTGGTCTGATCACGATACAATTGGTATTGCACTTGAATTATGAGATATACATCAAACATATTGCAAAGTCATATTTCTATGTTTCAAAGCATATTTGTATAGTTTGTTGCAAAAAAAAAAGAAAAAAAAAAGATTTTTTTTTATCCAGCTTCTTAGTTTTCCTTGATTTGTACACATACTGGTCTGGTCACCATACAATTGGTGTTGTGCTTGAATTATGAAATATACATTATGCCAAAAAAAAAAAAAAGGTACATTCTTCTAAAATTATTTGTTACTCTATTCATCTTATTCTATTTTTTTTAGTGTATGTACATAGTACTTCCCTTTTTCTTTACATGTTAACTTATGTTCATATCCGTTTTGTTTTGTACTTTTGTTCATAGAAACAAACATGAAAACTAAACACCGCAAAGAACTCCTAACTAGGAATGTAGAGGAATCCATGCAAATGTGCGTTTTTTCCTGCCCGTGTTCCATATTCAATAGTTTTCGTTTACTCTGTCTGTATTTGTTGAACTGGTTTGCAGCTCTGTTTTTTTATTTATTTGTTTTGCCTCCTTTGACACTCCATATCTTCCTCTACATTCACTTGTCTTCGTGTGTGTAATACATATTCAACTTTGAGCTCCACAGTCCTGGAGTCCGTCTGTCAATTTGTATATCGTAGAACTCCGAATGCTGTTTGGAGGACACAAAACAATAGAAGTGAAATGTTGAGCGAGACAACCCGCAAGTCCGCTTGTCAATTTGTATATTGCGAAACTCTAGGTTTTATTTGCAGGACAAAAAACATTAGAGGCCCAATTTAGAGCCCGCCAGCCCACAAGTCCGTGATCCAAAAAAGTGGCTAAGTATGAAATAATGGATCTGTACATGTTCTATAACATGTCATGTCCATACTTATAAAAATACACATGTAGTATGTATTTCTCGTTACTCGGAGCCCGCTAGCCCTGGAGTTCATCTATCAATTTGTATATCGCGAAATTGAATAGAAGTACAATGTTGAGCCAACCAACTTGCAAGTCCACTTGTCAATTTGTATATCGCGTAACTCTGGGTGCTATTTGCAGGACACAAAACATTAGAGGCCCAATTTAGAGCCCACCAACCCACAAGTCCGCGATCTAATAGAATTGCAATGTTGAGCCAGCCAGCCCGCAAGTCCACTTGCCAATTTGTATATTGCACAACTTTGGGTGCTATTTGCAGGACACAAAACATTAGAGGCACAATTTAGAGCCCACAAGTCCGTGATCCAAAAAAATGGAAAAGTATGGAATAAGAGATCTGTACATATTTAGTATGTATTGCTCGTTTCTCGGAGCCCGCCAGCCCTGGAGTCCGTCTGTTAATTTGTATATCACAGAACTCAATAGAAGTACAATGTTGAGCCAGCCAACCCGCAAGTCCGCTTGTCAATTTGTATGTGGTGGAATTCTGGGTGCTATTTGTAAGGCACAAAACAATAGAGGTCGGTTTTTGAGTCCGCCGACTCGAGAACCCGCGATCCAAAAAGTGTACATGCTCTATAAAATTTCATCCAGCTCGCAAGTCCACTTGTCAATTTGTATATCGGGGAACTCTGGGTGCTATTTGTAAGACACAGAACAATAAAGGCCTATTTTTTGAGCCCGACAACCCGAGAACCCGCGATCCACAAAGTGGCCAAGTATGAAATGCGATATCCGTACATGCTCTATAAAATCTCATGTCCATACTTTATAAAGGTACATATATAGTTTTCCCTGGTTTCTACACATACTGGTCTGGTCACCACATAGCTGGTGTTGCACATGAATTATGAAATATGCACTACGAGTCCGACCGAGCGCTTTCGTTTCCTTAGCCAATTTTATGCCTACGGGTTCCCGGCTACGCGTTATCGAACTCTCGTTCCCCGTGTTCCAAGTGTACATCTTGCATCCAAAACTTGGGTAATCCATGTCTATGCTCGCAGGCTCCCAGACGACGGAGTGACATATTTCATGTCCATCTATATCTCTACATCACGAGTCCAACTGAATGCTGTTCGTTTTCATAGTTTGCAAATTTTATGGCTGCGGGTTCCTTTGTGGGTGCCATCCAACTCTCATGCCCCATGTGCACGGTATACATATTGCACTCGAAACTTCGGTTATCTACAATTGGACCCGAACGTGAAACTTGCGACTCATTTGATAATTTTCTTTAATTAAATTGTACAATATCAATATTTAGTATTAATAATTTAGTTCTTGAAAATAATGTTTTTTAGATAATGTTAGATATATAATATATATGTTATATGTTATAGATGTAGACAATCACAATATTGAGCCCGCTAGTCCCAGAGTTCGTCTGTCAATCTCTATATCGCAGAACTCCATTGTTGCTTGGAGGACGCGGAACAATAGAAGTGCAATGTTGAGCGACCCATCCCGAAGTTCGCCTGTCAATTTGTATATCGCATTACTGTGGGTTCTATTTGTAGGACACAGAACAATAGAAGCGAAATCCCATATCCATACTTTATAAAAGTACATATTTAGTATGGATTACTCATTCCTCGGAAAATTTCTAGGTACGGAAGTGGCAGATACACGTGTTCAGATTTCCACTTACTTTTATATCACCAACCCGACTATCCACTTGCCCGTTTCATATTGTACATATTACATGTAATATGTAATACATATTCAATCTTGAGCCCGCCAGTCGTGGAGTCCGTCTGTCAATTTGTATATCGCGGAACTCCGAGTGCTGTTTCGAGGACACAAACCAATAGAAGTGCAATGTTGAGCCAACCAACCCGCAAATCTGCTTCTCAATTTGTATATTGCGCAACTCTGAGTGCTGTTTGCAGCACACAGAACAATATTGGCCCAATTTTGAGCCCGCCAACCCAAGAACCCGCGATCCAAAAAGTGGATATTTTGAGCCCGCCAACCCAATAACCCACGATACATATTACATCTAATGTGTAATACATATTCAATATTGAGCCCACCAGTCCTGGAATCCGTCTGTCGATTCGTATATCGCGGAACTCCGAATGTTGTTTGGAGCACATGAGACAATAGAAGTGCAATGTTGACCCAACCAACCTGCAAGTCTGCGATCCAAAAAAATGGCTAAGTATGTAATAAGCGATTTGTACACGCTCTATAAAATGTCATGTCCATACTTTATAAAAGTACATATTTAGTATGTATTTCTCATTTCTCGGAGCCCGCCAGTGCTGGAGTCCGTTTGTCAATTTATATATCATGGAACTCAATAGAAGTACAATGTTGAGCCAACCAACCTGCAAGTCCGCTTGTCAATTTGTATATCGCAGAATTCTAGGTGCTATTTGTAAGACACAAAACAATACAGGCCCATTTTTTAGCTCACGAGCCCCACAAACCGCGATCCAAAAAGTGTACATACTCTATAAAATCTTAGCTAGCCCGCAAGTCCGCCTGTCAATTTGTATATCGCGAAACTCTGGGTACTATTTGTAGGACATGGAACAATAGAGGCCTATTTTTTAGCCCGCCAGCCAAAGAACCCGCGATCCATAAAGTGGCCAAGTATGGAATGCGATCTCTGTATATGCTCTATAAAATCTGATGTCCATACTTTATAAAGGTACATATTTAGTTTTCCTTGCCTTGATCACATACTGGTCTGGTAACGACATAGTTGGTGTTGCACATGAATTATCAAATATGCACCACGAGCCCGACCGAGCGCTTTCGTTTCCTTAGCCAATTTTATGCTCGCGGGTTCCCGACTATGCATTATTGAACTCTTATTCCCCGTGTTCCGACTGTACATCTTGCATCCAAAACTTGGGTAATCCATGTCTATGCTCGCGGGTCCCTAGACGGCGGAGTGGAAGAGTTCATGTCCATCTATATCTCTACATCACGAGTCCAACCGACTGCCATTCGTTTTCATAGTTCGCGAATTTTATGGCCGCAGGTTCCTTTCTGGGCGCCATCCAACTCTCATGCCCCTTGTGCGCAGTATACATATTGCGCCCAAAACTTCGGTGATCTACAATTGGACTCGGGCTCAAAGCTTTCCACTCATTTGATAATTTTGTTTAATTAAATTGTAGAATATCAATATTTAATATTAATGATTTAGTACTTGAAAATAATGTTTTTAGATAATGTTAGCTATATAACATATATGCTATATTTTATACATGTAGACAATCGCAATCTTGAACTCGCCAGTCGTGGAGTCTGTATGTCAATTTGAATATCGCGGAACTTTGAGTGCTATTTGTAGGACACAGAACAATAGAGGCCCAATTTTGAGCTCGCTAGCCCGAGAACCCACGATCGAAAAAGTGGTGATCTGTAGATACTTTATAAAGGTGCATATTTAGTTTTCCCTGCTTTGTGCACATACTTCTTTGGTTAGCACACAGTTGGTGTTGCACATGAATTATGAAATATACACCACGAGTCCGACCGAGTGCTTTCGTTTCCGATCTGTCCATACTTTATAAAGGTACATATTTAGTTTTCCCTAGTTTGTACATATACTGGTCTGGTCACCACACAGTTGGTGTTGCACATGAATTATGAAATATACACCACGAGTTCGACCGAGCTCTTTCGTTTCCTTATCCAATTTTATGGCCATGGGTTCCTGGCTACACCTTATCGAAACCTCATTCCCCGTGTTCCGAGTGTACATCTTGCATCAAAACTTGGGTAATCCATGTCTATGCTCGCGAGTTCCCAGACGACAGAGTGGAAACTTTCATGTCCATCTATATCTCTACATCACGAGTCCAACCAACCACCATTCGTTTTCATAGTTCGCGAATTTTATGGCTACGGGTTCCTTTGTCGGTGCCATCCAGCTCTCATGCCCCTTGTGCACGGTATACATCTTGCCCTTGAAACTTCAGTGATATACAATTGGACCTGAACTTGAAGCTTGCGACTCATTTGATAATTTTGTTTAATTAAATTATACAATATCAATATTTAATATTCATAATTTAGTACCTGAAAATAATGTTTTTAGATAATGCTATATATATAACATATATGTTATATGTTATATATGTAGACAATCACAATATTGAGCCCGCTAGTCCTGGAATCCTTCTGTTAATTTGTATATCGCGGAACTCTGGGTGCTATTTTTAGGACACAGAACAATAGAGGCCCAATTTTGAGCTCGCCAAACCGAGAACCCGCGATCCAAAAAGTGGCTAAGTATGGAAGTCCGTCTGTTAATTTGTATATCGCGGAACCTTGAGTGCTGTTTGGAGAACACAGACCAATAGAAGTGCAATGTTCAACTAGTTAATTAAATTGTACAATATCAATGCCCTGGAGTCCATTTGTCAATTTGTATATCGCGGAACTTTGAGTACTGTTTGGAGGAGACAGAACAATAGAAGTGCAATGTTGAGCCCGCAAGTTCGCTTCTCAATTTGTATATCGCGGAAGTCTAGGTAATATTTGTAAGGAACAGAGCAATAGAGGCCCAATTTTGAGCCTGCCATCCCAAGAACCCGCGATCCAAAGAGTGTACATGCTCTATAAAATCTCAGCCACCCTGCAAGCCCACCTTTCAGTTTGTATATTGCAGAACTCTGGGTGTTGTTTGTATGACACGACCGTTCGTCATCATCTCTACTGAGAATTGGAATGTCATTCACGGGACCTCGGGTTGGCCTGTTCATGAAATCTTCAAACCCTTGTTCTGAAAACGAGCCCGACCGACATTTCCCAATTCCATACTTAGCCACTTTCCCTCAATTCCGCAAATATACAAACCGTTCGCTGAACTGCACCATCATTCCCTCTTTCGTTTTACACGTTTTGCAGTCAAAAATTCCGACTCATGCAATTTCACCCCTGTCTATAATAAAAAATAATGTTTATATATATATATATATATATATATATATATATGTCTTGTTTCTAAATCTTTAATGCTAACAACTCATCATGCAGGGACCATGTAAATTGTCATTGATGGGCGAAAGGCTCGAGAAGATCTGCCATTAATGCACATTAAACCAATATTTGCAGAGGCTTTTGTTATCCCTTCCAAGTGTTAATTTCAAATACCATGGAATTCTATTTGCACGCCATTGGCTTGGTTCGTTCATGAAACCTCCAAACCTTAAATGTTCTTCGCCGTAACCACCACCTTCGCACTTCTAAGTATGCAATAATTAAGCATACAACACTCATAGAGATTGTTATCAATGAGCGAAGAGATCGAGGAGATTTTCCATTCGCACGCATTGAACCAACATTTCCGGGGGGTTATATTATCCCCTCCATTTGTTCATTTCAACCAGCGTCTGGAGCAAACAAACGTTTTCATAAACTACTGGCAGCATCTCCACAACAGTTCTCTAGAGATACAGTGAACATCTTTGGGCGTGAGGACCAGAACCATCACAGTAACAAAGCATCACTCCAACGACCTACCAAAGTAACAAAGAAACCCAAAGTTCTTCCAACGGACGAGGTTCATCCTAAAATTGATAGTTCTCACAAGCTTCCCGTGCAGAAGAAGGGAAAAAGAATTGTAGGGGAGTGTTGAAATAATGTAACTGCAAAGAGTATTATTATTATTATTGATATATTATTCATAGAATCAATCCCCATTGTGGATTGATCATGTCGGTTATTGTAATAGGACCAAATCCCCTTTTGCAGATTGGTCAAAAGACAATTGTAATAGGAAAAATAAGAAGTCGACCCCATCAGATATTAAAGAGGCCCAGAAGTATAATAAAGGTGGGTTTACCCACCCAGTTTGAGAAGTCGGCCCTGCCAGTGAAGAGACACTTCACACGTGCCAGACTTGTATAAATAAAAAGGCCAATGCCTCACTTAAACACACAACTCACTTGCTCATTTGAGAGACAAGTTCAGATCTGCTGCTGGAGAAGAAGGAGAGAGAGAGTGGCGCATATCTGGGAGAGGACTTTCTGTATTAGCTTAAGAGATCTTTTGGCATTGTATTGGCTATCTATATTAAGGAAGTTTTGCTGGTTTTCTTCCCCTAGAGGGTTTCCCAGGATAAATGCTGTGTCTCTTGTGATTGGGTATTTATCAGTGATCTTGGATTATGCTATTGTTATCTAATGAAATGCAAACGTCTATAATAATGGCTTAAACATTAACATGATTTTAGATCCAAGATGAAGGAAGCATCTTTCACAAGTGAAAAACGTCACTGTTACCGTACATGAAAATTAGGGATTTTTGATGGTGAAGCTTTTCAGCCTCAAAACCATCTAGAAAAGTGCGCCCTCCCCTAAGAATCAGTTTGGCACTCTCAGTGCACCTTTTCAGTGGCTGGATCTCCCAAAAAGTGAAATCCTAGTTTCACAAAGTACCAGAAGTACCAGAAAACCAGTGTACCAGAAGTACTAGAAGTACCAGAGGTACCAGAAGCACCAGTCCAGAAATCCACAGATCAAATTCGAAGGAGAAAAATTTGGATTTTCTCAGATCCAAACACACTAGGCTACCCACCTCAGCCAAGCGCACCTCCTGGTAAGTTCAGTTTTTTATTTTGAGCACTTTCATTTTTCGGTCATTTTCCTAGCTCCAGGTAAAGATGTCTGCAAGCGTTAAGCTTGTTGACAAGTTAGAAGGAGTGGAAAAATTCCGTTCCTAGAAGTATAGGATTGGCCTCATTCTTGAAGAGAATGACCTAGCAATATTCGTCAAAGAAGAAGTACCGGAACCCGACGATGCTGCAGAAAAGACAAAGCATCAAAAGGACACAATAAGGGCCAAAAGATTCATTGCAGATTCAATCAAAGACCACCTGATTCCTTATGTGTCATATGAGAAGACTCCGAAAGAAATGTTTGATGCCTTGAACAGACTATATGAAGGAAAGAACATAAACTGGAAGATGAATCTTAGAGCTCAACTGAAGAATACAAGGATGCAGAAAGGAGAAATGATTCAGGAATACTTCTCCAGAATCTCAGAATTCAAAGAACAACTAGAAGCTATTGGAGATACCATAGACGAAGACGAACTCATAATGATGACCTTAAATGGTCTCACAAGACCTTGGGATGCTTTCATGCAAACGATATATGCCAGAACATAGAAACTGAAGTTTGACAGTCTATGGGAAGAATGCATCCAAGAAGAAAATAGAGTAGTGAATCGTGAAGCGTTGCTAGCAAGGGATGATGACCAAGCCCTAACTACTCACACTAAAGGAGGAAGGAAGAAACCCTACTTCCAAAATGAGACTCATAAAGAGCCTCAACAGTCAAACAAATTCAATCATAAAGAATCTCATCCAAGGAGATTTCAGAAGAAAGGACAACGAAAGGAAAGGGACTACTCATATGTACAATGCTATCATTGTGACAAGATGGGACACATTGCGAAGTTTTGTCCAAACAGACGAGAAGAATACAAGAGAAAACATAAGAGGCTCCATGCCCATGTAGTCGAAGATGAAGAGCCACCCACAAAGATGATAAGAGAGCAGATCAAAGACCATATCTTGATCTCGGCCCTCTCAGGATCTGTAACACCTAAAGAGGACACTTGGCTCATTGATAGTGGTGCATCCAAGCACATGAAGGGACAAAGAAACATTCTCTCTTGTATCTCAGAAAATAAGTTTTCTCAGAAAGTGACACTTGGAGATGATTACCAATATCCCATCAAGGGAGTGGGAGAATCAAACCATAAACTGAATTCAGGGAATTCAATAAAAATGAAGGACGTACTATATGTACCAGGCTTGAAGAAGAACCTACTCTCCATTTCAGCTTTAGAGAAGAAAGGCTTTAGAGTTGCCTTTATAGATGGAGAAGTTCTTATATGGGCTAAAGGAGAAACCTTAAATGAAACAATCATCATTGGTAATGAAGAAAATGGCTTGTATAAATTAAAGGGTCACTTAGAGGCTACTATGACCCACACCATCGAAAACTCATGTGAAATTTGGCATATAATATTAGCCCACATCAACTACAAGGTGCTACCATACATATGCAAAGCGGTCACAGGTTTACCATAACTCAAAGGTGACCATAAAGGCATATGCAATGGATGTGCACAAGGGAAGAAAATCAAGAACCTGTTTCCGAAGAGGGATAACAAGACATAAGGAGTCCTAGAACTCATCCATTCAGATGTATGTGTCCCAATTCCATCATCCTCCATTAGAGGGTATGTATATTATGTATCATTCATTGATGATTACTCTCGTAAAACCTGGATATATTTCTTKAAAACTAAAGATGAAGTGTTCAGTAAGTTCAAGGAATTCAAAGCCTTGATAGAGAACCTTTCTGAAAGAAATATTAAGATACTTAGGTCAGATAATGGACGAGAATATACCTCAAAAGAGTTTGTGAACTTCTGCAAAGATGTTGGGATCAAGAGGGAGCTCACTACTCCCTATAATCCCCAACAAAACGGTGTAGCTGAACGGAAGAACATAACCATACTAGAAGCTGTGAAGACTATGATCCATGACCAAGATCTTCCTATGTGCTTATGGGCAGAAGCAAAAATGGCAACTGTTTATGTGCAAAACCAATTGTCCCATAGTGCACTTGGGCTCAAGACACCGGAAGATATGTTCACCGGAAAGAATCCATAGGTAAGCCATCTCAAAATATTTGGCTGTCCAGTGTTTATTCATATACCTAAAGAAAAGAGAAACAAGCTGGACCCTTCAGGAAAGAAGGGAATATTTGTGGGATACTGTGAGGTCTCCAAGGCCTTCAGAATATATATACCAGGTCAACATCACATTGATATCAACAATGATGCGACCTTTGATGAAGATGCAATGCTCAAGAAATATAAAGTATGCCAGCTTGAAGAGGTACATGAAGAGGAACCCGTAATCACCAATACTGCAAAGAGGGAGGTTCCCAGAGCTGCAAAACTAGTGAGGGAAGTCATAAATTCCCCTGACGAGGAACTTCTAGAAGACCATGATATAGTAGAAGTGAAAGAACCTCCTCAAATGACGATCCTCCATAAAATAAAGCGAGTTTGGGCTAGAGAGCTTATTCAAGATGGAGAGAAGTATAGTGTTCCCCAAGGAACTACGAGACAGGTGAAAATACCAAATCCATTCTCCATTTATACAGCTTTGATGTGTGATCTCCTAGAAGAGGAGCCTCCCTTCTTTGAATAAGCCATTAAGAGGAAAGAATGGGCAGATGCCATGACAGAGGAATACTAATCCATAATGAAGAACGAAGTATGGGAAATAGTTCCCAGACTGAAGAATAAAGATGTGGTATCCTCCAGATGGCTCTTCAAAATAAAACATGCTGCTGATGGAAGTATTGAGAAGTATAAAGCAAGATTTGTCGCTTGTGGCTTTTTCCAGAAGGAAGGCATTGACTATGAAGAGACATTCGCTCCTGTGGCCAGATACACTTCGCTCAGAACCATCATAGCTCTTGCAGCTAAGATGAAGTGGAAGTTGCACCAGATGGACGTGAAGACAACTTTCCTAAACGATGTTATTGAAGAGGAAGTGCATATAGAGCAACCTCAAGGATTTGAGGTTGAAGACATGAAGTCTCATGTCTGCAGATTGAAGAAATCCTTATACGGATTGAAGCAAGCTCCTAGATCTTGGTATGGTCGTATAGACAGTTTATTGACGAGCTTAGGCTTTACTAAGAGTAAATCAGACTCTAATCTCTACTTCAAAATCATGAACAATGAGCTAGCAATCTTACTGTTATATGTGGATGACTTATTCTTAACCGGAGAAGAAAAAATGATCACTGAATGTAAAAAGAGACTTTCCTTGGAATTTGAAATGAAAGACCTTGTCCTAATGAATTATTTCTTAGGTCTTGAGGTATGGAAGAGTCCTGAGAGGATCTTCCTTAACCAAGGGAAGTACACGGTCGAAATCTTGAAGAGATTCGACATGTTGGAATGCAAGCCCATGAATACACCCATGGAAGCGAAGCTGAAGCTGCTGGTCGATACTTTGTCAGAGTTGATTGATTCCACATTGTACAGACAGATTATTAGATCGTTGTTGTACCTGATGAACACCAGACTAGACATTTGTTTTGCCGTGAACACCTTGAGTTAGTTTCTGGTAGAACCCAGACGTGTTCACCTAGTGGATGCAAAACATGTGATGAGGTACCTTAAAGGTACAATAGATTATGGTCTCAACTATGATGGAGATCATAATTTCACATTGAGTGGATATACTGATGCAGATTGGGCAGGAAGTGTTTTTGATAGGAAAAACACTTTAGGATGCTGTTTCGGTTTGGGATCAGCTATGATCTAGTGGCAGAGTAGGAAGCAATCTAGTATTGCTCTTAGCACAATGAAAGAAGAATACATTGCTGCATGTTCTGCCAGCTGCGAAGCTATATGGTTCGAAAGTTGCTGACCGACCTATTTGACTTAGATATGAGAGAAACCTTGATTCTATGTGACAACCAGAGCTACATAAATATGACAGAGAATCCTGTATTCCACGACAGGTCGAAGCACACCGAGATCTATTATCATTACATCTGTGACATGGTACAGAGAGGAGCCTTAAAGCTCCAGTACATTAGCACGGATGAACAGGTTACTGACGTGTTGACCAATCCCCTATCTCCTGTGAAGTTTGAGTACTTCCAAGATAAGCTTGGCATAGTCTGAAAGGACCTTCCTTGAAAGGGGGAGTAGTTGTTGTGTTCCTTGCTTCTGACATAGTTGTCAGATGTAAAGCAAGATGAGATGTGTTCCTTGCTTCTGACTCAATTGTTAGACACAAAACAAGATGAGATGTGTTCCTTGCTTCTGACCCAGTTTTCAGATGTAAAACAAGATGAGATGTTCCTTGATTCTGACCCAGTTGTCTGACGTAAAGCAGGATGAGATGTTCCTTGCTTCTGACCCAGTTGTCAGACGTAAAGCAAGATGAGATGTTCCTTGCTTCTGACCTAGTTTTCAAACGTAAAGCAAGATGATATGATGAGACTAGCACTGAACTTCCAGCTGGATAGCTGTGACGTAAAGCTAGTCTAGAATCCTGCTTCCGACCAGATGGTTGTGATGTAAAGCAGGACGAGTATCTTGCTTCCAGCTTGAGTGCTGTGACGTAAATCAAGATGATGAGATGAGACAAGTACTGAGATTCCATCTTAACACTTGTGATGTAAATCCAGTCTTGTATTATGATGAGACAACCTTGTGCTGTGATGATGATGATGTATCAGTTTTTATACTAATACATATTGATGCAGATGATAATGGCATTCCTTTGAGAACGACGATGCCGTCGATGAAGAAAACTTTCGATGATTTATAGATATGCCAGTCAGTGTTCCAAGATGATATTGATGATGCTGTCCTCTCACCCACTTGATGTTGTTGATGATGTTGTCCTCTCTCTCTCACATGTTGCTNCTGAAGAATACCCTTCTTGTTAAGGGGGAGTGTTGAAATAATGTAACTGCAAAGAGTATTCTTATTATTATTGATATATTATTCATAGGATCAATCCCCATTGTGGATTGATCATGTCGGTTATATTAATAGGACCAAATCCCCTTTTGCGGATTGGTCAAAAGACAATTGTAATAGGTAGAATAAGAATTCGACCCCAACAAATATTAAAGAAGCCCAGAAATATAATAAAGGTGGGTTTACCCACCCAGTTTGAGAAGTCGGCCCTGCCAGTGAAGAGACACTTCACACGTGCCAGACTTGTATAAATAAAGAGGCCAACGCCTCACTTAAACACACAACTCACTTGCTCATTTGAGAGACAAGTTCAGATCTACTGCTGGAGAAGAAGGAGAGAGAGAGTGGTGCATATTTGGGAGAAGTCTTTCTGTATTAGCTTAAGAGATCTCTTGGCATTGTATTGGCTATCTATATTAAGGAAGTTTTGCTGGGTTTTCTTCCCCTAGAGGGTTTCCCAGGATAAATGCTGTGTCTCTTGTGATTGTGTATTTCTGAGTGATCTTGGATTATGCTATTGTTATCTAATGAAATGAAAACATCTATAATAATGGCTTAAACATTAACAGGGAGGTGGAGGAGCCCAAAATTGAAAGTGAAAACATGGATCTTGACGTTAATCTGGATAACATATTCTGCGACCTTGATCATCTGGGAGATGCGATTCACCATAGTTACCCAATGCACATAGTTGATACCAAATTTTTTGACTTATATGAATCCTTTGTATTACAGAGTGCTGTTTTCAAAAGCGAATCTAAAAAATTAATTATTGAAAAGAGAGATGTAAAAAATAAGAGGAGAAAACATCATTCAGAACTTGACCTTACCAATATGCAGCCGTCCCAAATCTCTGGACTTCACACAACAACCAGATATGCTCTTCATCATTCCATTGGACCCATTGAGGCTGAGAATGCCAGACTAAAGGACCGGATCGAGGAATTAGAGGAAGCTTTGATTCCTATGCCATTGTTTGGCAGTCCTTTGGCAATAACCATGTTTGCGACTCCCTGCACCTTTACAACAATGCTAAAAGGCTTCTCCAGCTTCCTCGCATCGTGTAGATGATATGTGGAGAAAAATATCAAGAAAATAATGGAACTGATTACTAAGGCCTGGGAAACATCACAAAATGTGGATTCCCTGGGAAGTAGAGCACATAACCTTCTCCAACTTCTGCAAACGGATTTAAAAAATGAAGAAAATTTCTATTTGGACACAGTCATCCTTTTTTCCTTTCATGTCAACAACATGGAAAACACGACAAGAGGACAACATGATCTCCCCTCCAAAAAATGGCTCACTCAATTAGAAGCATGCTGGAAAGAGAAGGTGATGAACTTGTATCTCATCGTCCAATCATGTGAGCAAGAAATATCAAAGAAAGAAAAATTATTCACAAATCTCACCAAAATAGACTTAGCCAGAAGGACCAACGAGTTCCATGACCCCAACTTAATTGTCAACTCGTTGGCGTTAACCAAGGAAGCTTTTGATAAATAAGTTGATAATTTTAAGGCGTTGTCTTTATATTTCTTTTACGGGATTCTTGTATATCATGAAGATCATGTGGACAATTGGCTAGTCCGCTATTCGGTACAGAATGTAGACATTCATCAGGCTCTGTGTAATCTTTCTATTGATCCAAGCGAATTAGAAAATGAACTTTTCAGCGTTAAAATCCGGAATGACATCAATGTCGCCCCCTTGAGAAGCTACAGTGACGAATTCGTCCAAATGAACTTGAAGCAGGTCGTCGACGAAATCCAATAGGAAAATGCATCAACAAGCAAACAACACAAATATTTATATATACCATCGCTATAAGTCTTTTTTTCATCAATCCAGTTATTCAACCGAGTCGGTGACTAAAGCCAACAGGAAAATGCATCAACAAACAAATAGAAAAAAATACTTATATTTACCATTGCTGTAAGTGTATATTGGTCCTCCTTTGTTTATCAATCCAGTTATTCCACCTTTTCTGAATAGAAATCTCTACCCAAAGACTGATATCTTCCCATCTCTATTTTTCAGGTATTACAGTCTACCATCTCCAAATTCTTCTTTCCATAGTCCTATTTCTTGTACATATTTTCTCTTATGGTCCATGGGAGCCCCAATCCCAGTCTATATGAAAAACACATTTAAATTTCCAGGAATATGTAACAAACTATTATTTTTTTATATATTCCAAATAAAACTATTTTTTTTGTCTCTTTTTATATTTATGTGCTCATAGATTATTTCAATTCTCTTTTTTCTTGATGCATATTTTTTTCTGCTTGGCCATTTTTAAAATTAAATTTGAGATAAATCATTCATTTAAATTTAAGATATCATATTTGACACACACACACACACACACACACACACACACACACACACACATATTTAAATTTCTAGGAATAGGTCATTTTAAAAATTAAATTTGAAATAAATCACTCATTTAAATTTGAGATATCATATATATTAATTTCCAACAATATGTAACATGCTTATTATTTTTTGATATAAATGTCATAAAATTGTGTTTAATACTTTTTTTCTACTCGCACATATAAAAAATATGTCATTTCTTGCATGCTTACCATCTGTCCTTCATACTGCTTGCCACATATGCACTGCAATTTCCATCTGCCCCTGCTACTTTTTCCTCGTTCCTCTGCATTTATCCCCAAATCAACCCGGAAAGGACTTCGTTACCATGCAACACTTGTTTTGTGTAAATGTTGATATGGTAGATCATCAAATTTTTTAATCCTTATCTTATGTAAATGTTGATATGGTATGTTGGGTATTATTATATGTTCTGTAAATGTTGATATGGTACGTTGAGTATTATTATATGGAAAAGGTAAGTAAGTTTGTTTTTAAAAATTATTAATATTGAATATTTGTAATTTGATGTATCACGATAAATAGAATGAATTAAGAAAATGTTAAAAATCAATTTATATTTATATTATCATAATAATCAAGTTTATGAAATTTAATTACAAATGAAATTGTGTCAAGTGATATAGTGTATGATCCAATCAAAATATACAAAAAATGACGGAGAAAGCACATTATCTAATTACAAATGAACACTTGTCAATATATTATCAAATCACATGAGAACTAATTAAGTGTCGTGTCAAGTGTTATAGTGTATGATCCAATCAAAATATACATAAAATGATGGAGAAAGCACATTATCTAATTACAAATGAACATGTGTCAATATATTGTCAAATCACATGAGAGCTAATCAAGTGTTATAGTGTATTGTCCAATCAAAATATACAAAAAATAACAGAGAAAACACATATGCTCTAATTACAAATGAACATGTGACAATATATTTCACATGATCTAATTACAAATGAACATGTGTCAATATATTTTCAAATCACATTAGAGCTAACTAAGTGTTATGGCGATCAATATCCAGCCTGCTGCAAAGTCATTAAAACTCTGCAGTGGATGGATGGATAATGTATATACCATCAGCCTGCATAAACCCATGGCATGGATGCGCCTTGATCGTACGCGATGGATTCACATGGTGATGCAGATGGATGGATGGCTTTCGAGGTAGATGGTATCCTTAATGGATTCCCGAGGTGACATTATATTGATCCGTCATCATATCTTGGATCAGTCCCACATTCTCTGGCTTGATTATCAGTACTCCCGATGTAGACAGATAGATTTTTTGGATTTCTCGGGAAGTCGAGGCGCAGTCGAATTAGTCCAACATAACTCGTGAATTAAATTACCCACCTACCCACAATGCTATGCTGGTTCTCAAATCGACTTCATTCAGCCAGTCAATCTTTCAAGAAGGTTGTTCTTTGCTGGCCAAGATCTATTCTAGGTGCGATCAATCTTCCGAGAAGGTTGTTATTTGCTAGCCGAGATCTATCCTGGGCACGATCCTTCTTTGCCGGTCGAGATCTTCTCCCATGTGCTTACAAAGGGCGCGATCCTTCTTTGCTGACCGAGGTAATCTGCTACTGTAACCTAGGTTTACATATAATGTCGATGCTTTAATAGGATCTCCACATTCAATATAATTACTGAGAACTCATCTGGTTCTTCTGGAATGCAATGCAATTGTTTTTAATTGGTTTTGTGACATTTGCAAGGAGAATGTGCTCCCACCGAATTCAGTTTGTTGTATTTAGTTCACTTCAACCTTATCCTAGGTCGACCCAGACTCCTTTTAATGGCCACCACATAGTTCTTTTTAACTTGGTTTTATGAAGATCTGCGGATATTTGTGACTCCTTTGGATTTGTTTATACATGGCGGGCAACTTACTCATATACTCACCATGGTATATTTCCTCGCTTTAATAGGATCTCAACATTCAATATAATTACTTCATCCGGTTCTTCTGGAATGCAATGCAATTGTTTTGAATTGGTTTTGTGACATCCACAAGGAGAATGTGCTCCCACCGAATTCGGTTTGCTGTATTTAGTTCACTTCAACCTTATCCTAGGTCGACCTAGATTCCTTTTAATGGCTACCACATAGTTCTTTTTAACCAATTAATTTATATAATCCTCCCATTCTCTACTACCACACTCCATTCTTGCAATAAAAACTCGAAGTGAAAATGTAAGATTGAAGTTAATATCAGTCAAAGTATACATGTATAAATGTATTTAAAAGTGAATAAAAATGATTAATTGGAAAAACAACTATGAATATGTAAGTAAGTGAGAATTAAATTCAACATTTTCTAATTCTAATCCATTATTTATATGTAATAGAATTATGGTAGTTAGTTATATGTAATAGAATTATGGTAATTTGGTTGTTGACCAACTTGCTTATATATAAAATATTATTATTTTATAAATGTGGATTAATTTAAAAAAATATAAAAACAAGTAGCATGGATTTGCTAAATTAATAAACTAATATATCATACATGTAACCTTACAACAAATATTTTATTTTATCTTGAGATAATAATATGTTTAAACTATAAAAGATGAAATAAAGAAATATTGAAATTTGCACAGATTTTGGCCATCCTTTGAGATTTCACTAATTTAGTAAATTCCCTTTCATAGATTGGGTGTTATTAATGTTTAATAACACTTTGAACATTAAAGTAGGCCTATCTTTATACCTTGCGTGATTATGTTGTGATATTTTTCTATTAAAACAGATTATGTTATTATAGGTAAATCAAATCATTATTTATTAAAGAAATATACATCTAATTTTTATTTTATGTTGTATTAATATTTAATACCAATTTAAAAATAATTAATACATACTTCTATTTTATTATCTTGATTTTATATATATATATATATATATATATATATATATATATATATATATAAGTTTCTCTTTTGTATTGATAAATAAACAATCCAGTATGGATAGATAAACAATAAAAACGTTCATAAACACATCCACATCACTCAAACATTTTAAACTGGAAAAAACCCTTTCCGTGTTAAAAACAAGTCTGAGATATATTAATGAGAGAAAAATCAATACAATAGAAAGCCTCAGTGATCAAAGGAGAGATACACATATTTAAAGTTCTATCTTTTTTGTTTGAATGTCAAAAAAATATTTATTATTAAACTTATCCCATTTTCCATATAGTTTCCAAATCATATGCATGTTGTTTGTTGGATATTGAGTTTTGCCAAAGTATCAGGTTTTTGACCAGATTTTATGAGCTCAAATAATTCAGTTAGCATTCAGTAAGATTAAGAAAATATCTTTAAATTTATGAAGTTATAAGGATAATAAAGATTTCTTTTATTAGGGTATTATTAGTTTCTCTTTTCAAGATTGAAAGTGTAGATAGTTAAAAATTGAGTAACTATATCATTTTTCAATTAGTAGATGAAATTCTATATTTATTCATGGTTGTCTTTCAAAGTTTTTGGTAGTGCGTGCATTTTTCATATAATTAACTTAACATGATTGATATTAGTTAATTTAATAATCATATAAGTTAACTTAGTATAATTAGGAAAAATAATAGTAGTTAACTTAGTTAATTTCTGTCACCGATAGAGGTGGCATATCATAATATCAAGAGAGTTTGCAATGGAGAGTCTGTAATGTATATTAATTTTTATTACACCAAATGTAATATAATTCAGATTCTTTCTTAAAAATATTTAAAAGGTAAGGTTTAAAATAAGAGTAATTCATTTATTTATATATTTTTAAAGTGTTAAATGGATTCGTAATTTTTTTTTTTTTTTTAATTATGACCCATTTGTAAGGGGAACATTTATGAGACGATGTGATGATTGTTCTCTAACTCGGAATCTTGGTACATGTGCCTTTGTTGAAGTCAAAAATTGAGGCGCCTCACGGCTACAAATGGTGGAGGGAACTTGTTCCTTGCGATACCCTCCCAATACGTTCACAGTTGGACGTTAGATTGTGCCTATGCAAGGTTTTTAAAGTTACCTAACGAGGGTCACCCCCCTTCAAATTGTTAATAGATTTATCATGAATATGTGGTTGGTATTGTTTTATTTTTATTTTTTATCATGCTATGTGGTTGGTATTGTTTTTTTATTTTCTTTATTTAATGTGTTGTATTGTAATGTGCAATGCAATTCTTTTCTATTTTATTATCTTTATACATTTCAACCATAATTTCTTTATTATTTAATGTAATAAAAAATAAGAATAAGAATGTGACATACATTCTTCATCATGGAATGCCCAACCTTTCAATGATTGAAATCCAACATAAGTTGAAGAGGATATATGGTGTGAAGGACCTACAAACAATTTTTGTCTATGGTTTTCGTAAACATGGTGCACGCTATACAGGATTCGGCCTCATCTATGACACTTTGACACTTGCCCAAAAATATGAGTCTAACCATAGGCTTGCTTAGAATGAAATTCAAACCCATATTGGAAAAACAAAAAGAGAATGCAAACAAAGAACAAAGAAAACACGTGGATTGAAAATTTTTGTGAAAAACAAACAAGTTGATAGTTAATCGTGACCATAGTACTATATAATGAATTTTTGAGTTGTTGGAAAAAGACAATAACCTTTTTAGAAGTATGAAAGAAATACAATATCTTTTTGAATATATATATATATATATATATATATATATATATATATATATATATATATATATATATATATATATATATATATATTTTAATTGTGAATTATTAATATGTTAAATTTATTTTACTTGTTCAAAATCAAGATGGTTATGGTGAAATTATACAAAATTTTGATGCTTATTGTGAAATTATAGTTATAGTACTTAAATTGAAAAATAACATCATTTTTCTTTGAATGTTAAATTTTATTTTATTTATGATTTTTTTTTAATATTAAATATTATTTTATTTATTGTAGTTAAAGGTAAATATCATAATATGATGTTCAAATTCAATTTTTTATTTCAAATTTATTAATTAAATTGTGTAATATTATTATATTGTTAGTTTGTAATATTTTATTTTACATCTTATATCATTTATTATGTTTAATTTTTATATCTAATATTATTAATTTGTAATATTTTATTTTACATCTCATATCATTTAGTATTACTTTTAATTTTTAATGGAGAGATACGAAAGTGTCATTATTTAATTCATATTATTATATGATTTTGTAGATGTATGTATAAGATTGATTCATCATTTTTTTGATTTATTGAAAAAATATAATAATGTTTTTTTGAAATTATTGAAAAAATACAAAATCTTTTTAAAATATATGAATATTTTAAATATGAATTATTAACCTATTAAATTTGTTTTATTTGTTCAAAATTATGATGGTTATGGTGAAATTTGATTTTTAATATTTAAATTAAAAAAATTTGATATATATATATATATATATATATATATATATATATATATATATTTGAATATTAAATCTTATTTTGTTTATTGTAGTTAAAAATATAGATATTTTTATGATGTTAAATTTTTATTTTTTAATCTTAAATTTTATTAATAAAACCATGCACTATTATAAATTTATTAATAAATTAATAAACCCATGCACTATTGTATTGTTAATTTGTAATAATTTATTTTACATTTCATATTATTTAGTAGTACTTTTAATTTTTATATAAGATATTGTAAATTTGTAATATTTTATTTTACATCTAATATCATTTAGTATACATTTAATTTTATAAAAGTATTATTATTTTATTTATATTCATACATGATTTTATAGATGTATTAGTATTACTTTTAATTTTTATGATGATGATGATTAACGTCCACTAAGACCGAATTGGTCTATCGGACCTTAAGAGGGTAAGTGATTACTTGTGATTCTTTAGAATTTTGTTTTTGTGCTCGAAAAGCATTAAGATAAGCTTTCCAAGATCACCATACTTTTGTTGAGTTAAGAGGTTAGGAAGGTTGGTAGTGTGATAAATATTTTGAAAATGA
>ML776642.1:1159214-1172939 GCA_009831015.1 Picea engelmannii
GACGCTCCAAGATAGTCTAGCAGAGGAAGGATAGGAATGGAGATGGAAGTAGGTTAGGGAGGAAGGATGAGTAGTAATAGTTGAGAAGGTATGGAGATCTGTCTAGTGGTGGTATTTAATGTTTTCCCTTCAAAAAAAAAAAAGAGAAATGTGTATATATGAATATTCATTATTACGTAACTAAATCACAATTATCTAAATAAAATTGTTGAACCGGATAATAGTAATTAAAGAATTTCTCAAACGATTGATAGGTTTGTTGTCTTTTATAAAAGACTAGTCTTGCTGACTGGATTGGATGCATACATAAATTACTAAATGATGATAGTTTTGATTATTAGTACATGCACGAGACTTGTATGTACTAGCTACACATGCATTTCTTGTACATATACACTAGTATGCATGATTTTTCTTGACTTACTTACTGATAATGTCRGTTAATTGTTATGAATATGTGAACCAGGCTTCTTTTCCTTTGTACAATAAGACACCTTAACTTCGGGACGAAGTTTCCTGAAGGGTGGGTGTATGTAACAACCCTAGTTGAATAAATGTTTAAGGATTATTAAGTAAAAATTAATTAGGGGATTAATTGTTTTACCATGGTATTAATTAAACAAGATTGGTATAATGATACTAATTAAATATTTATTAATTAATTAATGGTTACAATTTGATTAATTAATTACATGTTACATTCATTGACATGGGTATTAAATTAATAGGGTTAATAAATTATAAGTTTAATTTGTTAAAGACTTACGTACACGGAAAGGGATAAGACATTGAACATAAAGGGATAAGATATTAATTATAAATGGATAAGATATTAATTATGAGGGGATAAGGTAATAAATGGGTAGGTAAGGAAGTAAATGAAAGGAAGGACGGTGAAGGAGGGATATGAGGGGGAGGAGGTTTACGAAGGAGGGATCATCATTCTACGGGAAATATTATTTTTGAGGGGTTTCTCTTGGATTTGCACAGAGAGAAGGGTTTTGAGTTCTGTAGTCGGGAAGGGTTAGTACAGGGGCACCGATTTGCTGGGGGTTTTGGGCATGGGGGCTAGGATATCCATATGGTATCCTGGAGCTAGGTAGTTGTCCTAGTTCGCAGGGTGGAAACTCAATTTTGGGCAGAGTTGGTTCATGGATTCAAGCCGGGCAAGGCAGCAACAGGAAGGTAAAAAAGACAAGCAGAAAACAAAGGGTTAGCATCAGACCCAGGTATGTTAATTTATGTATTTGTTTTATGAAATTTAAGGAATATAATGTATTATGAGGCTGTCCGTAAGCTAATATGTTTAGCTCAATAAATTTATATGTTCTGGTGATTAATCTATTTGTGCAATTAAATTTTTATGTTCTGGTGATTAATCTGTTTGTGCAATTGAAATGATTTATATCAAATTTTTATTTCAAGTCACTACATCATGTGCTATTAACAAATGTTGAATTGTATTACATTCATATGCAATGTTTAAAAGAAGCTGGTGTTAAACGACCTAGAAAATCCCTAGAACAATTGAATGCATCAAAGTGTAGAGCAAACCAAATCCCTGATGAAGATTGTGTTGTTAATCCAATAAGTAACAATGAATATCGAGTTCGTAGCCAAAATATGGATACTCGTGATACTTGGTATAGTGTCATATATAAAGGGTCAGATCTACACTTTTGTTATTGCACCTGGGCATTAAACGAAAATGTTTGTAAGCATGTACTAAAAGTTGGTATGCTACTAAACAACAATGTTTTAGGTGATAATCTAATGTTAAATATCACTACTTCTAGTACAGAAAGGCCTATATTTTTAGTTGATTTAAATGAAACAGTTGTACTCAGTCCAGAAATCGAAACAGAGCTTCTACCACCCTTCAATTCTCCTCATAATCTCAATTGTCATAATGAAACAAACATTAATGACGTGGATAATAGTGCCCCCTTGAGGTTGGTGAAAGGATGTCTATGATTTCATTGACTCATCAAGAGTTGAGGGAAATGTTAGCCATAGTACCTCCAACTTTGGAGAGGGCATATGCATATAAGAATTTGGTTAGCAATGCACATCAACAGTACAATCAACAGGACAATTAAATCTTTTTGAATGCAACTCCATCCAAGATCGTTAAGAAGAGACGACATAGTTTTTTGAGTCCACTCAATAAAAAATTATAATCTCGTCATCAGTTACATTTAGGTAAGGATAAACCACAATTTTAAAGAGTTGGACAAGTTCGTGCAAAGAACAAAAGCATGATTGAGGAATTGAAGTTATCTTCTCAAAAAGAAAGAAATGTGGAGCATACCTCTGATTTAGTGCAACATTCAATTCCACATGATATTGGTATGAAAATTTGAAATTATGTTTTGCTTTACATGAAATTCAATATAATATTAGCTTTGATCCAATAGTAATTTTTTTTCCTTTTTTATTGTTACAACTGAGGGATCCACACCTGGAAATTTTCAAAGTTGTCGGCTTCAATTATTTGTCGATGATGCAAACATACTTACAAGTTCAGAGATATCAACAATGTAGTTAATTCCAGATTTAAACTTAAGAGATTTCCTCTTAGGTGAAAAACTTTAAAGTACTTGGGAAACAATGAGAATAAATATTATATATTTATATACTTTTTATTTATTTATTTACTAGCATTATAAAATTAATTTTGTGAATGTTTTTTGACATGAAGATACACACTTATGGAATAGGAAAAAGTCGAAGTGATGCACTGATACTATTTTCAACTTCTCACATTATATAAAAGATAATTTTAGAATAATATACTAATGATATTATTATATGCCACTTGTATTTTTATTTAAGACAATTATAACGAATACTTTATATTGTTTTGCAAAAGGTGTAATAGTTGTGGAACTCAATCATAAATTAGAGTATGATTCTATATTGATTTTAGATATCAATATGTGGCATTGTCAATAGTGAAAAATTGGAAGTGAGATGAAATATAAAAAATTGAGAATTTTGATATTTTACTTACATGTCAACAATGCATTATGTCTCCATCATACTATGTTGTTGCTCTCTATATTTTGCAATGTCTCATGTTATTGAAAACTTTCATGTACTTAGCGTGAATCAATATGTATGAATAAGTGTGGTCCTATGAAGCTGATTTCATCAATTAGAATGCATTTAACATGTTTCATTTCTTCTTGAAATATACCAATTGCTTGACCATGCAAAGGCTTGAAACCTTTAATAGGAATTCGTAGGGTGGAGTGAATTGTTCAAAAAACATATGTTGAAAGCACTAATGGTAGTATGTGCAAGTAGAAGTAATGATGAAGTAATTGTATTGATATCTTGTGGAAATCTAATTGTGTGGCTACTGTATTTATACTAACCACCTCGAGCATGTCCTTCGTATATGCGCATATACAAAAGTGCACATATACGGAAGCCATATATGCGCATATACAGAAGCGCGCATATACAAAATCCATATATGCACACGCTTCTGTATATGTGCATATACGCTGACCACTTCCATATATGGACATTTATGGAAGCACACATATACAAAAGAGACCATTATGGAAGTGGTTGACTTCTATATATGCATCGCCCATATATGTGCATTTATGGAATACGCCGTCCGTATATGCGCATATACGAAAGCGCACATATACAGAAGCCACCTTCCATATATGCGTGCTTCCACATATGCACATATATAGAAGTTGTCTTCCTTAAATGCACATTTATGGAAGTCGGCCTTCGTATATGCACGCTTTCATATATGTGCATATACGCTCACCACTTCAATATATGCGGATTTATGGAAGCACGCATATACGAAAAATGCCATTATGGAAGTGGTTGACTTCCGTATATGCATCATCCATATATGGGCATTTATGGAATCCGTCGTCCGTATATGCGCATATACGAAATCCACCTTCCGTAAATGCATCTTCCATAGAAGCGTGCTTCCATATACGCACATATACATAAGTTGTCGTCCATAAACACACATTCACAGAAGTCGGCCTTCGTATATGCGTGCATATACGGAAGCACACATATACGAAAGAACGCATATACAGAAGCACGCATATACATAAGCGTGCATATACGGAAGCACACATATACAAAAGCACATTTAAGGAAGCTGTCCATATATGCGTTGTCCGTATATGCGCATACGAAAGCGTGCATATACAAACGACGCATATATAGAAGGTCCATATACAAAAGAAATTTACTGTAATTCAAATGCATCTTCCGTATATGCATGCTTCCATATATGAGAATTTAAGGAAGTTGTCGTCTGTAAATGTACATTTATATGCACATTTATATGCGTCATCCGTATATGCGCATATACGGAGGCCGTCGTCTGTATATACACATATACAAAAGTTGTCTTCCTTAAATGCACATTTATGGAAGTCGACCTTCGTATATGCACGCTTTCATATATGCACATATATGCTCACCACTTCCATATATGCGGATTTATGGAAGCACACATATACAGAAGATGCCATTATGGAAGTGGCCGACTTTCGTATATGTGTCGTCCGTATATGGGCATTTATGGAATCCGTCGTTCGTATATGCGCATATACGGAAGCGTGCATATATGGAAGCCACCTTCCGTAAATGCGTCTTTCGTATATGCGTGCTTCCATATACGCGCATATATATAAGTTGTCGTCCATAAATACACATTCACAGAAGTCGGACTCCATATATGCACGCTTCCATATATGCATGAATATACAGAAGCCCGCATATACATAAGCGTGCATATACAGAATCACACATATACATAAGCACATTTAAGGAACTTGTCCGTATATGCGTCGTCCGTATATGCGCATATACGAAAGTGGGCATATATGGAATGTGCATATATGAACGACGCATATACGGAAGGTCCATATACAAAAGAAACTTAGTGTAATCCAAATGCATCTTTCGTATATACGTTCTTTCATATATGCACATTTAAGGAAGTTGTCGGATGTAAATGCACATTTATACACGCATTTATATGCATTCTCCGTATATGCGCATATACGAAAGCGCACATATACGAAAGATGCCATTATGGAAGTGGCCAAATTTCGTATATGCATTGTCCATATATGTGTATATGTGCATATACGGATAACATAATCCATAAATGCGCATATACGGACGACGCATATATGAAAACCGACCACTTCCATAATGGTGTCTTCAATATATGCGCATATACATAAGTTGTCATCTGTAAATGCACATTTATGGAAGTCGGTCTCCGTATATGCACACTTCCATATATGCGCATATACGCTAACTACTTCCATATATGCGCATATAAGGAAGCGTGCATATACAAAAGCAAACATATATGGAAGGTGCATATACAGAAGCACACATATACAAAATCGTGCACATACAGAAACACACACATACAGAAGCACATTTAAGGAATTTGTCTGTATATGCGTTGTCCGTATATGCATATGAACAACACATATACGAAAGGTCCATATACAAAGAAATTTACTGTAATCCAAATGCATCTTTCGTATATGCGTGCTTTCATATATGCGCATTTAAGGAAGTTGTCGTCCATAAATTCACATTTATACGTGCATTTATATGCGTCATCTACGGTATATGTGCATATACAGAAGCACGCATATACGGAAGATGCCATTATGGAAGTGTCCGTCATCCGTATATGTATCGTCCATATATGCGTATATGTGCATATATGGACGACGAAGTCCATAAATGCGCATATACATAAGATGACTACTTCCATAATGGTGTCTTTCGTATATGCACATATACAAAAGTTGTCATCTGTAAATGCACATTTATGGAAGTTGGCCTCCGTATATACACACTTCCATATATGCGCATATACGCTAACCACTTCCGTATATGCGCATATACGGAAGCGCGCATATACGTAAGAAAACATATATGAAAGGTGCATATACAGAAGAAAACATATATGGAAGGTGCATATACGGAAGCACGCATATACAGAAGCACACATATATGGAATCACACATATACGGAAGCGCATTTAAGGAAGTTGTTTGTATATGCATCGTCCATATATGCACATATACTAAAGCACGCATATACAGAATGTGCATATATGAACAATGCATATACGGAAGGTCCATATACAAAAGAAATTTACTGTAATCCAAATGCATCTTCCATATATGCGTGCTTTCATATATGCGCATTTAAGGAAGTTGTCGTCCGTAAATGCACATTTATACGTGCATTTATGTGTCATCTGTATATGCGCATATACGGAAGACGTCATTATGGAAGTGGCCAACTTCCATATATGCGTATATGTGCATATACGGATGAGAGAGTCCATAAATGTGCATATACTGAATCCGACCACTTCCATAATGGTGTCTTCCGTATATGCTCATATACAAAAGTTGTCATCTGCAAATTCACATTTATGGAAGTCGACCTCCGTATATGCACACTTCCATATATGCGCATATACGCTAACCACTTATGTATATGCACATATACAGAAGCATGCATATATGAAAGCAAGCATATATGGAAGGTGCATATACGGAAGCATGCATATAAAGAAACACACATATACAGAAGCGTGCATATACATAAGCGCATTTAAGGAAATTGTCCGTATATGCGTCATCCGTATATGCACATATACGAAAGCACGCATATACAAAATGTGCATATACGAACGACACATATACGGAAGGTCCATATACAAAATAAATTTACTGTAATCCAAATGCATATTTTGTATATGCGTGCTTTCATATATGCACATTTAAGGAAGTTGTCGTCCGTAAATGCACATTTATACGTGCATTTATATGCGTCATTCGTATATGCGCATATACGGAAGCACACATATATGAAAGACACCATTATGGAAGTGGCCATTGTCCGTATATGCACATATACAGAAACACACATATACAGAAGGTGCATATACAGATGACACATATACGGAAGGTGCATATACAAAAGAAATTTACGGTAATCCAAATGCATCTTCCATATATGTGTGCTTCCATATATGTGTATTTAAGGAAGTTGTCATCCGTAAATGCACATTTATACGGAAGCGTGCATATACARAAGGTGCATATACGAACGATGCATATACAAAAGGTGCATGACAACTTCCGTATATGCGCATTTACAGAAGATGACCACTTCCAAAACTGTGCATATACAGAAACATAAATTGTATTGGTTCATATATTTATAATGGTTAAATGTGTGTTTTTTTCTAAAAAATCATATGTTTGATTATATTTTTTTTTTGTAACTAGGGGAATCGATAACGATGGCAGTATCATACTTGAGTGACATGAGGTCGAATCCTGTCGGCTGCCTTATAACCCCTAGGGATAATCACACCACCCGCAAACACGTCTCCGGATAAATCAAGGTGAGAATCGAACTTGAGACCTCTTTTTTACATTTCCTTCCATTTACACGACACTTGTCAATCGGTCTACACCCCTGCGCGCTATATGTTTGATTATATTATTATTATTTATAAATATTTTTTTAAATATAAAAACTATTAGCCTTCACTACATTTTTTCATAATTTTAGAGTTTGGAATCTAAAGATGTCATGGTTTTAAGAATTTATTTATGATTATTTATTTAAAATTTATCAAATTCCATTATTTTTTCTTAGCTTGCTTTGAATAAAAGATAAGCCTTATCCCTTTGCTTGCTTTTTTGATTATATCATTATTATTTATAAATATTTATTAATATATTTTTAAATATAAAAACTATTAGCCTTCACTACATTTTTATCATAATTTTAGAGCTTGGAATTTAAAGTTGTCATGATTTTAAGAATTCACATAGTCATGATTCATTTATTTAAAATTTATCAAATCCTATTAATTTGTCTTTCCTTGCTTTGAATAAAAGATAAGCCTTATCCCTTTGCTTGTTTGTTTGATTATATTATTATTATTTATAAATATTTATTAATATATTTTTAAATACAAAAACTATTAGTCTTCACTACATTTTTATCATAATTTTAGAGGTTGGAATTTAAAGTTGTCATGGTTTTAAGAATTCACAGTAGTCATGATTCATTTATTTAAAATTTATCAAATTCCATTAATTTTCCTTTGCTTGCTTTGAATAAAAGATAAGTCTTATCCCTTTGCTTGCGTGTTTGTTTATATTATTATTATTTATAAATATTTATTAATATCTTTTTAAATATAAAAACTATTAGCCTTCACTACTTTTTTATCATAATATTAGAGGTTTTGATAAGCCTTATGCCTTCAAGATAATTCGTTTTGATTATAAGTTAAGTTTATGGTTTGAATGCATTCATTATTTCTTTACCATGGTTTTGTTGTGGTCATTCTTTATAATTTTCCAAATTTTTGTTGATTTTCTCTTTATATGTTTGGAAGAAATGTTAAATTTTATGTGTTTTAGAAATCCATACAAAAACAAAATGTTTTAATCTTTAGATAATCCTGTAACTTTTTTTGCATTGTAAAATATTTGTTTTATTATATTATGTTTTATAAAAAAATTAATTAAAATTGGATTACATGCACAAATAAAAGACTATGTTTCTATTCATTGAGTTTTCCATAATCTTGAAACATTAATGTTTAAACTTGTATCTTTAGAATATAAGTTCTTTATATTATAATATTGCACACTTAGTAACAAAGATATATTAATTTCTTGAAGAAATTGGAATATATAAAGTATGGAATACACAATGTGTAAAAAATGAAATTCATCCCTATATTGAAGAGGCTAGACTGCAATACTTTGTATATTTAAATAAAACTAACTTCCATAAAACCAATTTTTTTTTTGTGCTTTAAGTGCCAAAAAAAATTGATATTAAAAACATAAAACAAAGTACTAGAAAGTTCATTTATTGAAAGTATATAAAAATCCATTTCTTGTAGGCTTAAATATGTTCATGTCTTTGTAAGTAGCACCTATTTATACAAAAAGACTTATCAAATCTCTAAATTTGTAGTCCAAGTTAGTTAAACTTGGTGCATTGTTTAGACTTCAAAGTAGCCAACCTAGTGGGTTTTGTGAGAGCAATACTAGTTGAACATATATGCTCTATGTATTGTTTGCGAGACTTGAATCCACTTGCTTTCAAGTCCTTTGGTGTGATTATTGTCCTCTTAACCATATCATAATCATTCACCTTTTTAGTCTTCTGTAAAAGTTACAATACTATTAATAAATATCCAAATTGATATTGCTATAATAAAAACATGAGTATATGGTACATAACTTACCTCTCCTAATTTTTCTTCAAGTGGAGGTGAATGTTGTACTAGTTGAAGATAATGTGATTTATGGTGGATTTCAAAAAAATGTGTTGCATTCCCACCATCATTTGCGTGCAAAAGGGATTTTGGAGATGTATATGTTTTATTCTAAACATAAAATTAAAAGAAGATATAAGTATGCAACTCAAACATAATTAAATGTAAAATTTTGTTAATGATTATATAAAAGTATAAATACATGAAAACTTACTTTCCATCGCCACATTGAATGTAAAGATGGTTGTATCATTTGGTTTGTTTTGTTTACATTCTTTTCAATATTTTGACCATCTTTTGGGGTTTGTAATGATTGTAATGGTTCCGAAAAAAACACCTGCACCATAAATGCACATTAATGTATAAATAAAAAAATAATAATATATATAATCAATCACAAATCACAAAAGAAAATAAAAAAAAATAGAATATTGATTTTTCAGCTTGTCATCTAAGTAGAATATAATAATTTATATGGTAGTGTTTTTATGAAATAGGTTGTATTAAAAAAAAAATTACTTTCCTGAAAATCCTTTGAAATCTAGGTGAGCGTCGTAATGGTTGACAACTCGATACTTGTTGGATATCCAAGTTAGTTGAACTATATTTGCAACAAAACTATGCAGTGATCTCTCTGGGGAGTTTTGTTGATCAAGCTAGGCATATCAATAACAATGGAGAATCAATATACAATTGATAATAAAAATAAATACCATCTAATGTTCAAATGTCTTGAAAATCAATGCATGCAAAACAATTGACTCAAATGTGTACTCATTGTTATTACTAGTTTCCCCAGAGTTTAATATATCGGTATGCTGACCCAACTCTTATTCCCCTACATCATTAGAAGGCCATGTTCTTTCTTTTTGTTGTAAAACAATATCTATGCGTTTAGCTGTGTCCATACGTCTACGAGGTAAACTTTGATCCCAAAAATTCATTTTTTCATGAATTGTTTTC
Source organism: Picea engelmannii (assembly GCA_009831015.1). Taxonomy (NCBI): domain Eukaryota; kingdom Viridiplantae; phylum Streptophyta; class Pinopsida; order Pinales; family Pinaceae; genus Picea; species Picea engelmannii. The sequence continues at coordinate 1,169,530 of ML776642.1, forward strand.
TTTGAATAATCATTGAGCTGATCAAACATAGCAACCGACTGCGAAAATGAGTTTCAATGAATTTAGTCAATAATAATAAATTTATATTATTAAAAAAACACACAATTACAAATGCCAATAAATACTTACAATGGAAATAATTTCTTCATTGACAAATCTTTTATATTCTTGCTTTCGTGCACGACACAACCTTGCATCTATATCATATTGAATTTTTTCATTATGTCTTTTAACCAACCTTGGTGATTTCGTTTCACGTTTAACATTTTCATCTCTTACTCGACCTCTTGGGCGTGGGGGAATTGGAGGGATATCGTGTTTGATCACACAATGGTGGTTAAGGCCAGATAGTTTTGATCTGGTCAAGATATTGACACAATCACCAACCAACCAATAAAATACTTGTTTGGTGCCTTTGATAACTACATCCCATTCATGTCTATTTTCCACCATTTTCTCAATTCCCTATAAATGAATATGTAAACAACAATGATGTTAGAATGACTATAAAAACACCTTTAAATAATAAACAACTATTTCATATGCCTATCTATTCTACGCTTATGTGTGATAATAAAGACATTTCTACATTCAACATAGGTTGTGATGTCTCCTCTATGCCTTATAATGATTTTCATGGTAATACCAAGATTCCAAGTTACAAACAATCACCACATCATCTCATAAATTAGTCATAATAAGGAAAAAAAAAGAAAAATATTAAAATATCGAGAGAAACATTGATGTTGCATCATCTAAAACAACTAGCAATTTCAGACACATTTTCTGGTTATTTAATTAAGTTATTAAATTCCTCTTGTTTTGAAATTATGGATATTTAATGATCTGAATGGAGGGAAAATTCAACAAAGGCGAATCAATTTAATGGAGGGTGCATCAATTTTGAAGGAAGGCACACTAAATACCAGTGCTTCTACAAGTTAAAAACAAAGAGAAATGGAGGAGAGGTGAATTGACTGAACCAAGGTGCAAGGCCTTCTTCAACAATCTAAACGTTAACATAAGAGAGTTGTGCACCGGTTCCTTTGGTGCGCAACGATCTAAACAAATCACATACAAAAGAAAAAAAAATATTATTTATATTTGATATTTTATAGTTTAAACATATTATTATCTCAAGATAAAATACAATACTTGTTGTAATGTTACATGTATGTTATATTAGTTTATTAATTTAACAAATCCATGCTACTTGTTTTTTTTTTGTGTAATTTTTTTTTTTTTTAAAATTAACCCACATTTATAAAATAATAATATTTTATCTATAAGCAAGTTGGTCAACAACCAAATTACCATAATTCTATTACATATAACTAACTACCATAATTCTATTACATATAACTAATGGATTTGATCCAGGGGATCAAATTTTTCTCAAAATTCAAAGTGTTCGGAATCGCTTCAAATCGAACAGGAGCGTAGGTCTCGTCATCACGAACCCAACGCAACTCGTTTGGATTCAAAAGGACGTTGGATGAGAGAGATATCACGTTCTGTTCAAAACGACAAACATGCAAAAAGAATGTGCTGACTGTACAGTCCGTACGGATGCTGACGTGGCAGGCCGTACGACACGTGGCAGACAACCGTGTGGACAATTGGCGGCGAATGGGATGACGACACGTAGCATTATCAAGGCGAATGGTTTGGTGCCACGTGGCCCAGGCATGGGTTTCCACGTGGCACCCTGTTATTGGTTGGTTGTATAAAATTTTTTCGGAGTCCACCGGACTCGACCCCGTGATCTCCATCTACATGCAAAGTCTTTGCAAAGTCCACCAACCAACGTGCCATAACATGTTGCTTATTATATATATGGTGCAAATTATATTTAAGTTTGAATGCTTTCAAATTGGTGCGGGGGTTGGGCTGGGGCTTATCCCTAGCCCGTGGTTATGTTGTTATGTCATATGGCCACAGTTTAAACCTTTGCGCACGCACATTCAAAATTTAACCCCCGGTCGTATACATTGTAATATGACCACAGGCGCACGATATGTTTTAATCATAGCCCTTTTTGTATGAGCCCAGTCACATGTGTTTGTGCATAGAACCACCGGCGCGCCCGACCGTTGTCATTTGCTTGGACTTGGCCCCTTTTATATGCGCGCGAGGTCACGTGATGGCCATATGCCCGTGGGCCTTGGCGGTTAAGGGCTAGCGCGTAACCGTCCTACAATTTGTACTGGTTGTGCGGTTGCGCCTGGTGTTGGGTTTTTCCACATTTATGCACGTGGGAGCTAGGTTGAGGAGGCAAGGGTGCATTTTGGCAATCTAGAGACAACAAGTTTGAAGGGGAACTTCCAGGAAGCCTATTTTCTTCAATTTTTGGCCAAACGAGGTGCCGAAAAAGCCCAGCTAGGGGTTTTTGGATGTTCTGAAGCCATTGGAGCCATCTATTTGACATTTTGAGCATTGTAAAACACATATTTGAGAACTTTTAACAAACAATACAAAATATCCATTGGAAGTTGGACCAGGAGATGTAGCCCAAGAGAGGGGTGAACTCCTTTATCATTTGCTGTGTTATGTGTTTTCTGTTCACTGTTTATTGTTGTTGTTTATATGCATCTTGAATGAGTAATTTATACAAAAGTTGTGTTGCAAAATTGATCAATTTTCATTTTAACACATGAATTAAATCTTGCAAATAATTTCAAGAATACAAGTCTTCTTCATTTTTAGATCATGTTGGTATCAGAGCATAGGTTTTTGAAGACTTGATTATTTGCAAGTGTTTGTTTTCTGATGCTCACAAGGTTGAAACTCACAAGAGGAGAAGGTCAACTTGTAGATCCAAGTTCTCATCCTTCAAGAATGAAGATTATATTATCACCGCAAGTTTCAAGGAGACATTCACCAAGTATGGCTCATGAAGAGAGTCATGAACATATTCCTACAGAAGATGAAGATCTTAGAAAAGCTGTCATAGAAATGAGAGAAATGATGAAACTCTTGATGGAAAGGAATACAAGGTTGCAAGGTGAAGGCTCCAACCCTTCAAAGCACAAGGGAGACAGTGGTGATACAACTCCAAATGGAAATGGAGGGAATGGTGCTTCTCCACCACCCTCACCTCCATCTTCTTCTTCTTCTTCTACCAGTTCAAGACCTCTTCCAAATTCTCCAAAAGGACATGGTAAAACTCCTTCACAAATTCCTTTGTTAAAGCTTGATATTAAATTCGAATTGCCAATGTACAATGGAGAGGTAAATGCTGAGAAATTAGATAATTGGATTTGTCACATTGAGGTGTATTGTAGGATACAAAAAATTCAAGATGATGAAACTAAGATTCAACTTGCTTCTTTAAGATTGGATAGTGCAACACTCATTTGGTGGGAAGCCAAGACTCAAGAAGACATGAAGAAACATGGTAAAATTTTAAC
>ML776642.1:1175668-1199430 GCA_009831015.1 Picea engelmannii
TCCTTGGGAAAGTATTTCTATGGATTTTGTAGGAGGTCTACCTATGTCTAAACGAAATCATGATTATCTTTATGTTGTGGTTGATCGATTTAGCAAAATGTGTATTTTGATGCCTTGTAAGAAGAAGGTTATAGCTGAGCAAACGACACAAATGCTCTTTCAAAATGTTTGGGTACATTTTGGATTTCCTAAATCCATTATTTCTGATCGGGATTATCGATTTATTGGAAGTTTTTGGTCGAGTTTATGGGCACTCATGGACACCAAACTGAAAAAGAGCACAACTTTTCATCCGCAAATCGATGGTCAGACAGAAGTGGTAAATAGAAAAATGGTGCATCTTCTTCGTGGTTATTGCAGCAAGCATCCTAAACTTTGGGATGAATATTTACACTACATTCAACATGCTTACAATCGAGCTAAGCACTCTTCAACTCAAATGTCACCATTTGAAACATGTTTTGGCTATTTGCCCAAATCTCCTTTAGATTTTATCTTTGGGAAGGATATTGCTATTGATGGTCAGTATGACATTGATAGGGCAGAAAAGTTCATTGAACAAATTCAGTCGATACATCAAATGGTACAAGAGCAGTTGGAAAAGAGTCAATCCAAGTACAAGACGAGACATGACAAGCATCGTGTTGATCACAATTTCCAAGTTGGAGATGAATTTTGGCTTTACATTAGTAAGGAGAGGCTTAAAGGAGAAGGTAAAAAATTGAAACCAATTCGATATGGTCCTTTCAAGATTCTTGACAAGATTGGTAACAATGCCTTCCGCTTAGATTTGCCTCCTTATATGCAAATGTATGCAGTTGTTAATGTTGAGAATTTGAAATTGTATGAGCCTCCTTTGATTGATGATCAAGGAGAGCATGTTCAAATTCCTTCTATAGATGATTTCTCTCCATAAAATCTTATAGAACTGCATGAAGACACAATTCTTGACAGGAGAATGCGAACTTCAAAACGAGGAAATGTGGAGTATCTTCGAGTTGGTCTTAAAGGTACAAATCCAAGCAAAGCCAAGTGGATTGAGGTTGGAAAGGTGAGGGAACTATACCCTCATCTTCAGATAGGCTGAAAATAGTCTTTTGGAGGTCCAAAATCTTTCCAATGGGGAGGTGTGATCCAGGGGATCAAATTTTGCTCAAAATTCAAAGTGCTCGTAATCGCTTCAAATTGAATAGGAGCGTAGGTCTCGTTGTCACGAACCCAACGCAACTTGTTTGGGTTCAAACGGACATCGGATGAGAGAGATATTGCGTTCTGTTCAAAACGACAAACATACTGTACAGTCCGTACAATCCGTACGGATGCTTACGTGGCAGGCCGTACGACATGTGGCAGGCAACCGTGTGGACAGTTGGCGACGAATGGGATGACGACATGTGGCATTATCAAGGCGAATGGTTTGGTGCCATGTGGCCCAGACATGGGTTGCCACGTGGCACCTTGTTATTGGTTGGTTGTATAAAATTTATTTGGAGTCCACTGGACTCGACCCCGTGACCTCCATCCGCATGCAAAGTCTTTGCAAAGTCCACCAACCAACGTGCCATAACATATTGCTTATTATATATATGGTGCAAATTATATTTAAGTTTGAATGATTTCAAATTGGTGCGGGGGTTGGGCTGGGACTTAGCCCCAACCCATGGTTATGTTGTTATGTCATATGGCCACGGTTTAAACCTTTGCACGCGCACATTCAAACTTTAACCCTCGGTCGTATACATTGTAATATGACCATGGGGGCACGATATGTTTTAATCATAGCCCTTTTTGTATGAGCCCGGTCACATGTGTTTGCACATAGAACCACCGGCGCGCCCGACCATTGTCATTTGATTGGACTTGTCCCCTTTTATATGCGTGCGAGGTCACGTGATGGCCATATGCCCGTGGGCCTTGGCGGTTAAGGGCTAGTGCATAACCGTCCTACAATTTGTACCGGTTGTGCGGTTGCGCTCGGTGCTAGGTTTTTCCACATTTATGTGCATGGGAGCTAGGTTGAGGAGGCAAGGGTGCATTTTGGCGATCCAGAGACAACAAGTTTGAAGGGGATCTTCCAGGAAGCCTATCTTCTTCAATTTTTGGCCAAACGAGGTGCCGAAAAAGCCCAGCTAGGGGTTTTTGGACGTTCTGAAGCCATTGGAGCCATCTATTTGGCATTTTGAGCATTGTAAAACACATATTTGAGCACTTTGAGAAAATAATACAAAAGATCCATTGGAAGCTAGACCAGGAGATGTAGCCCAAGAGAGGGGTGAACTCCTTTATCATTTGCTGTGTTATGTGTTTTCTGTTCACTGTTTATTGCTGCTGTTTATATGCATCTTGAATGAGTAATTTCTATAAAAGTTGTGTTGCAAAATTGATCCATTTGCATTTTAACACATGAATTAAATCTTGCAAATAATTTCAAGAATACAAGTCTTCTTCATTTTTAGATCAAGATTAGAATTATAAAACATTGAATTTAATTTTCACTTACTTACATATTCATAGTTGCATTTCCATTTATTAATCTAACCTTATCATTGTTTTTTTTTTTATGTTATTCTTGATTTTTTTTTCCAACCTAAATAAAATACAATGGTTATGTCACAGGTGTTTTGGAAGAAGACTGGTATTCAAAAATAAATTTTGGAGGACATGTAATTCATAATTTTTCTCTCAAATTTTGAATAACAAATGCCTTTGAATAAATATTTTTTCTGTCAAATTTTGAACAAAGAATGGCCCGAGTTGTTATATTTGAGGGTTCATGCTCAGAGATCGTGGGGAGACATTCTGGATTCGGAAGATAATTCCTTATGGATTGAAAAGTATTGAGATGATCGAGGGAGATGGAAAAAGCTTTGGGAGGGCTATGAACGTGCACATTTATTGTATCATTTAAAAAAAATAGAAGTTACAAACATATAAGCGATGAGCCAATGGGGTGGAAATAGAATTGTTTATTTGATGATTAGGATAATGGACGTTCGGTTACTACACACAACATTGTAAGCACACTCATCAAATAACGGGAACGAGAACGTTAAATACATTTATACTTGTTTTATTCACTTTTGAATCCTTGAAGGTGGCAGACTAATATGAATTGAGATTGATACTTGAAAAGGGTTTGAAACCTCATGGCACACAATAGTTTCAGGGTAAATATAGTGGCTGAACCAACTGACTTGGGAGAGATCTCAATACTTGAATCCATTTTTAGACCATCTAATAATACAATTTCAGCTACAACCCTTAAAAGTAAGTGTAACCATAATGTAATTGATCAATTCCATTGGGGTTTTGCAATCCAGAATATTGGTTCCGTTATGCCCTTCAAAGTAAGTATAACCATAACGTAACTGATTCATTCAATTGGTTTGATTTGCAATCGAGAAAATTGGATATTGAGAATTTTTTTTCCTTTCTAAAATTGTTATTGAACATGGCCACCTCTCCTGGTAATATATATACACCGAATTTTAAAAAGACCGAAGATCAACTTCCAACTGTCAAGGTGACTAAGAATTCCAAAGGATTCCTTGAGAACAATTTTTGAAATTTTCGATGTAATTTATGTTACCAATATTTCTAAGTAATCGAACCAACCTTTCGATATTAAAAAAAAATATTATACAAGGAATTGTAATTTTTCTCCAGTCATTTTGATCAATTTAAGTTTGAGAGCAATGTTGGCATTTTATCACAAAGATATGTATGTTTACAATGTATTTTTTTGAAGAATTGTAAATTTTCTCTAACCATATTGATCAATCTGAGTTTGAGAGCAATGTTGGCATTTGATCACAAGGATATGTATGTTTACAATGTTGTGATATTCGTAAGGCTATGGATGTTTAGACATTGATATCGGTTTATATCAATGTATCGTTATATGATGAGGTTATATGAATCCCTAATGTATCGTTAAAGTGCTTTCCACTAATGATTTTAAATGTATAATGAGGTTATAACCTCCAAGTATATTTCGTTATGAAAACATGGTTGTAATGACATTCAAGACTATTTCGTGATACATAGTCGATGTGGAAAAACAAAAACAAGACTCATGATGTGCCTTGCAAGTTTCAACTCTAAAATACTTCGTATTTATAAAATAAAGTTGATAAAATTAAAATAATATTTGATCAGTATTATATTTTTTTTTTGGAAAGTTTAAAATCTCCATAAAAAGTTGAATGGAAAGCCTCTGTTAGAGGAAAAATTGAATTGGATAAAACATAGGAAATCCAAGTACATTGATTGCTAAAGGGATAAAAAAAGCCACTATGTTGGACAAGAACAATAAACTTCATGACATCAAAATCTCCATCAAATTTGAAACCTCACAAAACTCCGCTTCGATAAGGTTAGATATCTAAACAGAAATATGTTACACATTTCCACTGGAAGTAAGATTGAAGTAAATAGAAAACATAAAGATTATGGGTAGCCAACCATAGAGCGAACATTTTAAGAAAGAAAACCAGGTAGTGTCTTCCCACAAGCACACCGTTCAAAAAATAGTTAAGAAAAAATCCAAAGGAGTCACAAATATCTGTAGATCTTCATAAAACCAAGTTAAAAAGAATTATGTGGTGGCCATTAAAAGGAGTCTGGGTCGACCTAGGATAAGGTTGAAGTGAACTAAATATAACAAACCGAATTCGGTGGGAGCACATTCTCCTTGCGAATATCACAAAACCAATTCAAAACAATTGCATTACATTCCAGAAGAACCGGATGAGTTCTCAGTAATTATATTGAATGTGGAGATCCTATTAAAGCATCGAAATTATATGTAAACCCAGGTTACAGTAACAAATGACCTCGGCCAACAAAGAAGGATCACGCCCTTTGTAAGCAACACCCTTTGTAAGCACACAGGAGAAGATCTCGGCTAGCAAAGAAGGATCGCACCCAGGATAGATCTCGGCCATCAAGGAAGGATCAGGCCCAGGATAGATCTCGGCCAGAAAATAACAACCTTCTCGGAAGATTGATCACACCCAGGATAGATCTCAACTAGCAAAGAACAACCTTCTTGGAAGATTGACTAGTCGAATGAAGTCAGTTTGAGAACCAACGTAGCATTGTGGGTAGTTGGGTAATTTAATTCACGAGTTATGCTGGACTAACTTGACTGCGCCTCAACCTCCTGGGAAATACAAAAAGTCTATCCGTCTACATCGAGAGTATAATTAGGCCAGAGAATGCGGGAATGATCCAAGATATGACGACAGATCAATATAATGTCACCTCAGAAATCCATGAAGGATACCATCTACCTCGAAAACCATCCATCCATCCATCTACATCATCATGTGAATCCATCACGTACGATCAAGGCACATCCATGCCATGGGTTTATGCAGGATGATGGTATATACATTATCCATCCATCCACTGTAGAGTCTTAATGACTCTACAACAGGCTGGATATTGATTGTCAAGTGTTATAGTGTATTGTCCAATAAAAATATACATAAAATAATGGAGAAAACACATATGCTCTAATTACAAATGAACATGTGACAATATATTGTGAAATCACACAAGAGCTAATTACAAATTAAACGAGTCAATGTATTCTCAAACCAAAATACACATACATATGAAGGGTATTATTAACTTTGAAATGAAATGGAGAAACTTTGTAGGTTGGTTGTGACATTTTATTAGGGCAATGCCATTTTTGGATTAATGGAAAATACAAAATTATATCAGACTATTTATACATTGTTTGAGTGGTTAGAGCACATATAGATTAGGGAGATAACATAATTCCATGTATTTCACATTTTCAAGTATGAAAAATAATTTCTGAAGGCCAATTAGAGAACCAAAAACTCTCTACATAGATTTGATAGAGACATTGTGAACCATAGTTATATCACATAGCATCCTCTCTATGATGCATTTGGATTGATGGAAAAATTATTTGTAGAGGACAGTGAAACATACAAACTTAACAAAGGATAGCCAAACACATCGAAAGATAGAAAAGAGATCGAGAACAAGACATAGTTGTCCAAACAACAATAAAAAGAGAGCATGTCTAACTAGCCTTCATTGGTCACTCATCTTGCAGAGTGGCCTCCTTAGTGGTGGTTAAGATTGACTAGCTTAGAATGTATTTACATAGCACCCTTGAGAGTCTTGGGTGATAGATCTAAGGGTTGATTCAAGAAAGTTTATAATGCCCCATAGAAGGTCTTTGCTTTTATTGCACATCAATCTCATTGGGTCAAAGTCTTTGGTCTACTAATGTATCTCCATGAATTGCTTAAATAACATATTTTTTTCTAGTTGTATGTTTAGGATATTTAAGGGGACATAAGAAGGTTCACCTTCAAACCCGTTATCCCCATTTCGTGGGATAACTAAGGAGATGATGTCTCGAGGCCCTCAGGTTGTAGATATGGAGTGTCAAGAGACCACATGGATAACAGTGTCCACTTGCACATATGGAAGCCCACTCTATCACCATAGTTTGGATCCATCGTCAACGCATCCACCACACCAACCAACTTCTGGAAGGCACATGGGTCTTTCTCTATGCGGTACAAGTAAGGTAATTTGGCAGGTAATCACCCTAATATTTGAGGCATTTAATCATGTTGTATTGAAGCTTCTTTTGATTATAGAACGTCTGTTTGGACATTATTCTTTTGACCTTGTTTCACCTTGGTGAGTGTCATCGATTTCCTAGTAAGTGGCCAAATTTTGGGGAAGGGATGAAACTAGGGATCCCTTGAGGGGTTATCGTACGATTCTTGACCATAATTATCACTTTTTGCTCATTGCATTCCCATCACACTGTCCTCTTCTAGGCCCTTTGACTTTAGTGACCCAAGAAGGGCATGCACCTCTTTTCATGGGAAGAAAGGGTTGAAGGCCTAGGGGGATGGTTGCTGGAAAAATATAAAAGCCTAAAATATAAACCTTCTAGATGCTTGTCCAGACAGGTCTTGAGAACGACGAACTACTTCTCTTAAAATAATTGAAGGCTTGCAAAAGATCAAACACATAATAAACATCCTGCTTGAATGAAAGACTAACACTTTGATGGTTACCCCTATGGTGCTTTGTGGAACTCTTCTTTCAAGTGACACTGTGTTAATGCCCCTGAAGCTAATCGATTCACTATTGGGAGTGCACATGTGTTTGGATCATTAATTCATTAATAAATGGCACTAAGTGGGCTTGGAAAAAGGTCGCATTGAGGACGAAGGTGCAACACACCCTCTACAAAGGCACCCATAAATGAGATAATATGAGCCCTTGTATGTCATGAAAATCATTGAACTATGAAGTCTAATCCCCTATCCACCTCATCATCCACTACATGACCTTGAAGGGACATCCTTGGAAGCATCCCCTACTTAATGGTTTTGGTCTACCCAATAGGACTTTTATGACATCCCTCCCATACCTAAACTTGGTGAGTTGTCTAGGGTCTTTGGGAATTTATTTGATTTGATGAGGTAGTTTTGATGCACATTTTTAGGTGCCTTGTTTATAATGTGTGGTTTTCACTTGCCATGATATTTTGACTTGAGATCCTTGGAGGGTGTACCCATTTGTTTTGTAAGAACTTGCTTGGTGCCCTGTTTTGGGAGAACAAGCCTAGTTTGGGCTTCCATGGGGTAAGAAGCCCACAGGTTTAATGCCAAGGGCCTGTATGCCAGATGACAAAGACGTGCCTTTGGAGGCCTAGAAAACATCATGTATGACCTTACCTAGCCCCTTTTACCCAAACAACTTGCCTAGGAGAGGCAAAACATCACTTTTGGAGGCTTGACGTCACCTAAGGCTAGGGTTTGATGGTGATGGAGTTATTTCTCATTGACACTTGGCATGATTTGTCTGGAGGAGACATGGATAGACCTTGGAACATGAAGAGGAGGATTAATAAGCCCCAACGACCTCCATTTTCTTCTCCAACAACTTGGAAAAGTTTCAAAACGTTCCCTAGAGGGGTGACGTCTTACTTAGGGTTCCATCTTATGTGCAAAGTATGAATTGTTTAGTATTATTTTTGTAAAGGGGAAAAGTAGGGGTTTGTTGTTCCCTTACTTTGTGTTTACCCTAACGTATGTGGACCAACTATGTCTAAGACCTTATGTATAAATAGAGATCAAACTCGAATCATTATAACATAACTCTCCCATTGTGAGAAGTACTTGGCTGAAATTTTCGCTACCCTTGGGCATTTTCTCTCTCTTTGGCATTTGTCATGGTTTACCTTGCTATTGGTGGAAGGAAGTGGTGCACTACCTCTCATGGAGTGTTTCTCTTGCATATTGGTGGATAATTCTTGGTAAAGTGTAAGTTTCTCTTGTTGATTCTTGCTCTAGGTGAAGGGTTTTATCTTGTTATTGTCTCTTTTTCTTTGTTGCAAGGTTAACTAATTGAATTTCTTGGGGAGTATAAGTGCATACAAAACCACTAAGCTCATCAATATTTGTCTGGGAAATAATTTGTTACTTAAGGTAGTGCTAGGAGAAGTAAAATGACTTGCACCCTTTTAGCACTTTCCTAGCCAGTTTTACTTGCCTTGTGGAGTAAGAGGGTTTAAAACCCCAAGGAAGTAGTGTAGTTATCTCATCTTTTGACTCCATAACCCAATAGTTAAAGCACTAATCATTTACACTTTGCATTGGAGAAATAAAATTGTTGCATTGGGATACGTGAAAAAATGACATAATCAAATTGTTTAAATTGCAATCTCTTCTTGAATTTATAGACTTGTCATAGCAACTAGGGCATCTTAATTGGATAATTATTTCTTGTTTCTGTTATAAAATTTCATCTACAACCATTAGGGCTGCGGAAGCCCTAACACTTTTTCATTTATAACTTGATTTTCAATCGTTGGAATTTGCTGAAAGTTTGCCAAGATAATCTACTAGGCCTAGCACAACTTTTGGGTGGACTCTTTGTAAGTTTCGGTGGTTGGATTTACTATTGTAAAAACTTGTTTTCTACAACCATAAGACTGCAAAATATCTTTGCAAACATCTTCTATTACAACCTTGTTTCATTGCTAAAGTCTCGTGCTTTCATTCTTGAGTATTACTAATGTTTATCTAGCTTATCTCTTGCATCATTTGTTGGACTTTTAACAATTGTTTAACATCTTTAATACTTATTTTCTTGCTGATATACATTGTTGTTTACTGCCGCAATTAGGGACAACAAGCCTAACTTGTTTTTCCATTTAACATTATACATTTATACTTGGCTTGTTCTTGTTCCATGAGAAGGTATATCACTCTTCACATGTGTTCTTATCTCTTGGAAACTATTGGCTACCACCAAGACTCTTTCCCATGCCTTTCTTCATATTCTATCTTGACCTTTAGGGGGACCTTCTTTCATCTCTTCACTTTCCATCTCATTTCCCCAGGGTCATCAAGATCCCCCCCTCGAGGTGATTCTCTCACCTCTAAAGTGACCAGAATACTTGCCTAAGGTGATAGTGGGTAGGTGTTCTCTAAGTTGTCGTCATTTGGTGGTTGGGTCAGGATTTTCCCAACCTAGTGTGATAAAATTTTGGCCCCATTGTCGGGGAGGATTTTGAATCCTCTTCCAAACCATAACAATACTATGGCAAGCTATGCCAAAGCCTTTTCCCTAACTTTCATGGTGACTCCACCTAAAGGATGTTCCCTTTTCACTTTTGATAAGCTTGTCCTAAAGCTCATCTGGGGATTCTATCATGGGATGTACTAAAAAAAGGCATTACTTGACCCCCAAAAACACTTCCAAACATCATAAGACTTCACCCAAAGGGTCTAGTCCTTCGTTGACTCCCACTTCTCATGATTGTTCATCTACTTCTCATATCCTTCCATCCTCACCTACTACCCCCACACCTCCACTCTCACCCGTGCCCACCTCACCGAGTGCTACATGGAGCCCGTGGGCCAAAGATGCGTACAAACCTTTGGACATGACAAATATCCCTGGATCTCCTCACAAACTCCCAAAGGACTTCAAGGAGTGGCTCCCCAACTTTTCAGGAGAAGATCTCATTACAACTGAAGATCACTTAGATTCGTTTCAGGAGAAGATCGCTTTGGAACGTTATGACCAACATGAAGATGTCTAGATGAGACTCTTATCTTACTGTCTTGTTGCAAAGGCCAATGAATGGTATGATAGTATTCTCCTAGGAGTAATCACAAATTGGGATCTCTTTCAAGAACGTTTTACCAAAATATTTGGAAAGAACAAAGATTACCAGTCCCTTTACGATCAACTCTACAACTACAAGAGAAATTCAGGAGAAAGTGTAAGGGATTTCAATGATAGGTTTAATACCCTTGTAAGGAGTTTTCCTCAATATTTAAAACCTTCCCAAGCTACTATATTCAAGTCTTACATGTCAACCATGAAAGACCCATGTGGAGTTTTAATTGGAAGATGCCCTACAAATTTGTTTGAAGCTCAAGAAAGGGCATGTGAGATAGAAGAAAACATAACCTCGTCTCTCATGCAAGAGGAGGAATGTATTGAATAGACCTTTCAGATTAATCAAATCGATGACTTTGTCTTACCAGACCCTCCCCATGATATCAGGACATACCTGCAGAAAGAACGAGAGGAGGGAATTAAAAATACAACTCATCGTATGATGAGTCTATTGGGTAAAGAAAAGGAACTAACATCGAAAAGCATACCTCGCTTAACAAATGAGGTTTTGAAGGTTGAAAGGAAATAAGCAACAAAGCAGGATGAAGAATACTTTTTGCAACATATTCGGCAAGTCTTGACATATCCTCATAAAGAGAAAGAAGTTGGTATCATCAAAGGTGAAGAGAACGCTCTTTCCCCAAGCGAGACCAAAAAGGAAGGTTTTGTGGATCATGTCAACATAACCCATCAGGTTCTGGAAGAAGGGATTAACAACACCTTCATTTTGGCAATCTCCCTTTTCCTTGATGAGGAAAATAAGGAAGGATCTTGGGGCTTAGATTTCGATGGTGCACACTCAAGCACAGACTCAGGTGTAGGGATAGTTTTGAGATCACCAGACAACAATACTACCCTTTTCTCGTACATGCTTGAATTCAAATGTACAAATAACATTGCCGAGTACAAATCCCTTATCATGGGCATAAATATTTCCATTGACATGAACATCAAGTCCCTGCATGCGAGACAGGATTATGACTTAATCGTTTTGCAAGTTAATAAGAAATTCACTGCTAAAAACCCAAGGTTGAAACCGTACATGGATGTTGTATGGGACGCCATAAAGAAGTTTGACAAATTTTCTATTGAAGCCATCCCTAGGGAAGATAATATTTTGGTAGACAACCTTGTTGTTTCCGCTTCCACCCTACAACTTTTCAAGGAAATCAATCTCTATAAGGTGGAAGTAAATTACAGGCGTCACTACCTGACAACTTGGAACATTGGCAGGTTTTTGAAAATGAAAGCCACATTCTGTGTTTTCTCCAGAATGAAGGTGAATTCTCGGAAGCCCAGATAAACCTATTGGCGGAAAAGGGAAATATTGAGATCATTGATTTAGCTGAAAGACCCTTACCTAAAGGTATCGTCCCCTTAGATACCTTTTTGATCGAAATGACATGTACAAGGGGAAGTCGTCGAGCAAAATCAATGGCAATATCATGGAATTCAATATTGGGACCAAGGAATCCCCAAATATCATCAAGTTTGGAAAATGAATAACGTCTGATGAAATGGAGAAGTTGACTGCCCTCATAAGAGAATTTAAGGATGTCTTCACTTGGTCTTACAAAGATATGAAGGCTTACCGAGAAGACGCCATACAACACACTATTCCCCTTATATATGACACTAATACCTTCAGACATAAGCTCAACCATATGAACCCAAAGGTTGTTCCATAGGTTTAAAAGGAGTTGCAAAAGATGGTTGAGGCATGAATAATTGAGCCTATCAGATATTCGTCTTGGGTGTCTAATCCAATCATTGTGAGGAAAAAGACTGGCGAGATTAGGATATGTGTCGATTTCAGATATTTGAACTAAGATTCACTTAAGGATAATTATCCTCTACCAAATATGGAGTATCTTCTGCAAAGGGTCACCATAGCGGAAATGATGTCCATGCTTGATGGTTTCTCAAGATATAATCAGGTGTTGGTAAATGAGGATAACCAACTAAAAACTGCTTTCACCACCCCTTGGACACTTATAAGTATTTGAGAATGCCCTTTGGACTAACCGATGTAGGGGCCACTTTCCAACGCGCCATGGATTATGCTTTTAGGGATTTGATCGGGAAACTTATAGAGATCTACTAGGATGATCTAATCACTATCTCCAAAAAGAGGGAACAACACATCCAAGACTTAAGAACTATTTTTCCAGAGATATAGGGAGTATGGCATCTCTCTCAACCCTAAGAAATCAATTTTTGGTGTTCACAAAGGCAAGTTGCTAGGTCATATCATTTCTAAATATAGAATCACAATAGACCCTGCTAGGGTTGAAGCCATCAAGAAGATCCCTCTCCCTAAAGACAATAAACCTTGGAATCTTTCTTTGGCCAAATTAATTTCACGAGGAGGTTCATTCCAAAATTTGTCGAGATTGTTAAACCCCTTAATAAATTGTTAAAGAAGGATGCCCCTTTCGAATGGGAAAATGAAGGTAAGCTATCCTTCCAACGTATCAAGGAAGAAATAATTGTTGCACCAATCTTGTTCAGTCCAATTTTTTCTAAGGACTTCATCATATATATATTTTTTTTCGCTTCGAAGGACACCATTGGAGGAGTTTTGTTACAGAAAAATGATCAAGGGGATGAACAACTGATTTCCTTCATGAGCAAGAATCTTAGAGACTTAGAATTGAATTACACCATTATAGAAAAACAAGCTTATGCTCTAGTCAAGTCTCTCAAACATTTTCGAACTTATGTGGGGTACACCAAGATCAAAGCCTTCGTCCCCTACCCCGCTGTAATGGACGTTTTATCACAACAAGATTTGCATGGATCAAGGGGAAAGTTGGTTTCACAGATATATGAATATGATTTGGAGATCAAACCATCCAAGATAATTAAAGGTCAAGGATTGACCAAAATGATGACATAGAGAAATCAAGAGGCCATCTAGGTATGAGAGAAGGAACATATCAACATTATCGTAAGTGAAATCAAGAACAATGAGTGGTATTCAAATGCCATTTATTACTTGAAGAACCTCACTTTCCATGATCATTTGGTAGAACATAAAAGGAGAGCCATAAGGCTCAAATCTATGCAGTACTGCCTAACAAAGGACGATCTCGGGCGGAGAAACCCTGATGGGGTGATCCTCAGGTTTGTGAATAAGGAAGAAGCTGAGAAGTTGATGGACAACCTTCATTTAGGGCATTGCAGAGGCCATTTTTCAGCACACACCACTACCCATAATATTTTAAGGGCATGATATTATTGGCCCACTACTTTCTCCAACATGCATCGATATGTCAAATCTTGCCAACTGTGTCAATTCTTTACTGGCAAGCAACACCTTCCTTCCCTTCCCATTAAGCCAATCGTCATAGAAGCACCCTTTTAACAATGGGGATTGGATTTCATTGGTGAGTTCAAGGAAAATTCTAGTAATGAGTATTGATGGATTTTGACCACCACTTACTACTTCACCAGATGGGTGGAAGCCATCCCAACAAAGAGAGCAACACAAGAGGTTGTGATGAAGTTCCTTGAAGAAAAGATTATCACTAGATAACGCCAGATTACCACAGATAACGCCAGATTACGCCAGATTACCACAGATAACGCCAAAGATTTTAGCTCGATGGCGCTCAATGATTTTTTCTTTAAGTATGGGATTGTTTTATCACACTCCTCAAATTATTACCCTTAAGGAAATAAAATAGCATAATCCAACAACAAAAACATCATGAATATTGTGAAGAATATTGTTGGGGAAAACAAGAAAAGTTGGGATAGCAAAATTAAGTATGCCTTGTGGGAAGACCACACAACTACGAAGACCTCCACAGGAAAAACCCCCTTTGAGTTAGTTTATGGGTTAGAAGCATGCTTACCTATAAACCTCCATATTCCAACACTACAAATAGACCAACAATTTGTTACAGATAAAGAAGTATTGTAGGGGAAAATTGATCAACTCATGGAATTGGACGAAACTCGAAGAATGGCCTTTGATCAAATGACAAAGAATCAAGAAAATGTGAAAGGGACCTTTGATCGAAAGGCAAGGTAAAGAGAATTCAAGAAAGGGGACCAGGTCTTAATGTGGGACAAGAGGAGAGAAAAACCTGAAACGCATCAAAAGTTTGTCAGTCTTTGGTTGGGGCCCTACAAAATAGATGAAATATCTGGGCTAGACTCTTTTTACTTATCCTTGACAGAAGGGAGGAGGATTCCACTACCGGTGTGTTGAGGAAAATGTACGAAGAACCTTACTCAATCATTTTCAGATCTTGCTAGGCTAAGGAAAGATAGTTGGGAATGATACCCGAAGTTTATAGCCTTAAATTCAAAACAATCACTTAATACAAAAATAATATGTATGAGGGATCATGTTAAGAACCAAACATCAAAATAGCATAAAAAAACCTCAGACTAAGTACTCAACGCCTTGACAAAGAGTGAATTTCAGATAATAAGCCTCTTCGAGGGGGCAACCTCCTTATACACCACATAAATTACCAAATACAAGATGATTCCAAATGAAAAGGTCTCCTTGGTATATATAGGAGACTATGAGGTACAATTACAACTAATGGACCTAATACGACATAAATAAAATAACATTACTAATGTAATATTCCCCAATTAAGGGGTAATGTGCCACTATTTAGGGCTTAACATGCCCCTCCCCTTCAGACAAGTGTTGTTCACAATGCTTGAGTAATTATGGATGCTTCTATATAAAAGACTCATCTTCCCAAGTGGAATCTTCAGCAGGTAGTTTCCTCCACTTATTGAGATACTTTGAAATGGATCTATTCCTCAGCTGGTGAATTCTTGTGTCAGTGATAGCTTCGGGCTCCAATATGATTTTTCCTTCCTTGTCAAGTTCTGGAAATATAGTTTGAACTAGGATCTTGTCACCTATAACCTTCTTTAAGCATGAAACATGGAAAACTAAGTGTACTTGCGAAGATGCATACAACTCTATTTTGTATTCCATAGTACCAATCTTTTGCAACACCTTATAAGGGCCATAGTACTTTGGTGATAATTTATTATCTTTCTTAGCTTGATTGAGGGAAATCTATTTGTATGGTTGTAGTCTTAAAAATACCCAATCCCCTACTTAAAACTTCTTTCACTACGATGTTGATCTGCTTGTTGTTTCATGTGATTTTGTGCCATGGTCAAGTTGTCCTTTAAGAGTTGGAGAACTTGTTTTCGATGCTTGATGTGATCTTCCACTGCTTGAACCTTAGATTTTTATTTTAGAGAAGAAGTGATGGAAGGTGAATGATATCCATAGAGTGCCATAAATGGTGTCATTTTTGTTGCAGTATGAAAGGAAGTGTTATACCACCATTCTGCCAAGGGTAACCAATTGAACCATTGTGTTTGTTTATCAGAGATAAAGCAATGAAGGTAGCCTTCCAGACATTTTTTCACCATCTCAATATGTCCATTGGATTGAGGATGATAAGATGAGCTATGAGAAAATTGAGTACCCAAACAAGAAAATAATTCTGTCCAAAAATTTCCAGTGTAGATAGGATCTTTGGGCTTCCATGTATCTTTTGAACTGTCTATATGAATGAGGTGGAAACTGTACTGGATTTGAAAGGATGAGAGAGTGCACAAAAGTGTGTGTACTTGGTCAGTCTATCAACAATCACCATGATGACACTCTTTCCTTCAGACTTCGGTAACCTTGTGATGAAATCCATGGAAACCTCCTCCCAACGCTAACTTGGGATGGCTAATGGTTGTAAAAGACCTGGGATCTTAATTGTTTCCACCTTATTTTTTTGGCAAACCAAACATTTTGCCACAAACCTTTGAACATCATTTTTAAGGCCATCCCAAAAAAATTCCTTCTTGACCCTATGGTAGGTTTTCAAAAATCACGAGTGCCCTCCTACTAGAGAGGTGTGCAATTCCAAGAGTACCTTTTGTTTGAGTTGGGAGTTCTTACATAAATATAAGCGATATTTGTACCATAGTGAATCATTTTTCCATGTAAATTTATCTGATGCACTGGAATCCTGTTGCAACCTTTGAATGAGAACCCACACATTTTCGTCATTCTTCCATTCATCCCTCTCTTCTATTATCCAATCGGGTTGGATGATTGAGATATCACAGAGAAAGACCTCAACATCTTCATCCTTTCTTGAGAGTGCATCTACCACAACATTTTGCTTCCTTTTTTGTAGATGATTTCAAAATCATAACCCAACATCTTCATCCTTTCTTGAGAGTGCATCTGCCACAACATTTTGCTTCCTTTTTTGTAGATGATTTCAAAATCATAACCCAACATCTTGGTCACCCATTTTTTTTGTTCTTATGAAGATAGTCTTCGTTCCAAGAAGTATTTAAGACTATCATGATCTGTTTTGACCTTGAAGTGCCTACCTATTATGTAAGGGCGCCATTTCTTCAATGCATGTAGTATTTCCATCATTTCCTTCTCATAAATGGGTTTGTGTAAGTCCTTTCCCTTGAGTGGCTGACTTTCAAAAGCAAGGGGCCTTCCTTCTTTCATTAGAACAACACCAATGCCATTTCTTGAGGCACCACATTTCACAATAAAGGTTTTTGTGAAGTTTGGTGTGGTCAATACAGGAGCTTTGCACATCGCCTCTTTAAGTTGCTTAAAATCTTGAGTTTCCTCTGGAGTCCATGAAAATGCATCCTTCTTAGTTAATGTAGTTAAAGGTGCTGCTATTATTCCATAGTTTCGAACAAACTTGCAATAGTAACCTGTTAAATCCAATTATCCTCTAAGATTCTTCAATGTTTTGGGAATTGGCCAATCCATCATGGTCTTAATCTTGTTAGGGTCTACCTTGACACCTCCATGAGATAAAATATGACCCAAAAGAACCCTTCTAACCGCCCAAATCTGCGAAGAATAGGGATCGACCCATTCGAAAACATCCCAACGTGCCTGATCCAAGCCCATAGGCCTCCTAGAACTCTCGTTGTGATGACAAATGGGAAGATCGACCCTCTCAGTGGATCCACGTCTTATCTAAACCCTCAAATCTACAATATAGGGGGTTTGGTTGTACATAATGGCTCCCACAACTCTCTCACTAACTTGGATCTGCAGAAAGGGGATGGCAGTGGCCTCCCTAAACCACACAATCCTCTCGACCTACTATAATAAGCCTCACGATTCTGCTATGAAGTGGATCAACCCTCCAAATGTCCACCACTATGCAACATGCACGCAGATCAACCTCTACAAACCGTCCAAGACAATTCGTCGTGCGTTTCTCCTGCAGATGGATCAAAAGTAGAATCTCCAATGAAGACCTTGGTTGGATCCTCCTATTTGTCCAACTAGGGTAGATATCTCACTACCAAAACCAAACATCAAATGGTGGAAGGGTTTTTCCAAAACCCTAATGAAAACCTTTTCTCCAAGAGCACATCAATAAGACATCAAAACATAATTCCAAAGTGAGAGGCTGCCCCTCCTTTTATTCTTCCTCTAAGCCTTCTAGATCTTTCTCCTTTTTTTTTGACCAAATCAAACCCTTACCTTATTTATCCTTTAATTATTACTTAAACATTAAAATAATTTTTTAATGCTTGAGTGATTAATAATTTTATTTAATGTCACTTTAATATAATATCTTCCACCCAAGTGACACTAAACAAATCCCTGTGACTCTCTTTTTTCCCACTCACTATAGCCTACGAGAGTCATATAGGATACTAAGTCATCTTCCGCTTCGATCAAAAGGATGTGGACATTACACAAAGCCATTTTTGAGCCCTCATTCTCAGCGCTGCTACCAAATTACATTTCCCACCTATCTTGTTGCAAGTGCTTGGTGTTCAAATCCTCAAACTTCAGGCCAACATCAATACAAGTAATATTTAGGGTGTTAATTAAATGCTCAAATGCAATTGGTAAACTCTTGAGAGTGATTACCATTGTGTCTTCTTCTTCCATTTTCAGTCGAAGGGCATTTGACTATTCTCTAAGGTCTTTTATCTTCAACAAATGATCTTGTAAAGACTCACTTTCATCCATTTTTCTTGAAAACAATAAATTTTTAAGGAAAAGGCTCTATCTTTATTTTAAGTTTCATGTTAATCCTTTAGTTGCTTCCCAATAGCTGCAACAACACCCCTAGTCTGCACTTTAGGAAGTATCAATATCATCACTTCTCTATTTCGCTCATTAAAAAGTTGGTTTGATAATTTCCAGTGGATGTTGGTCGTGTTTCCCTGCCTGGCACAAATTGATCCAAACACATGCACTCAAAGATGGCCAACATACACTATTTCCAACTACTATAATTCTTCCCATAAATTTTATGGTTACCCTCTAACATAATGTTAGACAATACTAGACATTAGAGCACAAAAAATTCAGCCTAAATGTTGTTGAAAATCAAATTTGCAACTAAAATAAAGATTTACATCCAAGAAAATTGCATTTTTCCTCCACCAAACTAAAGATTATAGAGATAAACAAAAATTCTTGCTAGAAAATTGATAAATCCTCTAAAAATGCATATCTATCACATATATTCCAAATACCTACTAAATTGGTTAAATTTATGTTCTTTCTTCCCCCAAATATCAAATTACTGAGAAAAATAAAGAATTACATGTCCAATTTGTCTAATTCCAACAAATTATTTGCTAGATATACAAAATTACAACCAATTACTTGCTGGATTTGCAAAATTATAGTGAAATTGACCAAATTTCAAATTTAATTGTTTCTTGGATGAATTGATTGAAGGAAACTAAGAAATTTGGTTGTTGAGTGTCTGTATAGGTTGTGCAACCCTCCAATTTCCCTATTGGGCATCCATAGGATTGAATTTCACCTACAAACGTGTTGTACAACCATCCATACTATCCATGCGGCCCCAAAAATTCCTTGGCGGCTACTGTATGGCCAGATCATACACGTTATGGTCGCTGCTACCAGCGCAACCCGTAAAAAAATATTCTTTTTCTTGAAAATCAATTTTGTCTTTTCCTTTAAAAACCCAAATTTTATTCTTTCTTATTTATTTATTTTATTATTTTAATTTTGAAAACTTTTTTATTTTATTTTTTTTAATCTTTTCAGAAAAGCCAACCTAACTTTAAGTCAAGTAAAAATAACCTAGCCCATCTTTTAAAACCAGAAAAATGACCCTAGTATTTCTCTCTTTTTAAAAAAAACAAACCCAACCTAAAAAACTGCAAACAAGATATACTTAGCTTTCATTCCCCAAAAGTTGTTTGGTTTCTCAAAGTGTATCAAATAGTTGTAACTCATCCATCACTGGTCTATGGAATCCCTAGGCCTTCACCCACTTTAACTTCTCCTCACCATGGCTCTAGCCTCTGACACCATATAACAAAAAGAAACCGAACACAAAGAAACCAAGAACACCAAAGAACTTTCAAGAGAAATGCTTCTTAGAATGTAAAATGAAAAGAGAACATGTTCATTGATAGTAAAGGAATGACAAAAACCTCAAGTGCATAAACCCTATAATGACTTAAATAATATACGACACTAGAACATGATTTAGACTTGTTTCCGTCCTTATACACACCTACTAACGTGGAGAAGTATCCAACCCACTTGGTGTGTACTTGGAGGCACAAGCCTAAGTCCAAACCCATTGTCACCTCGATTTGGACTTCTTTCGTCTAGGCTCACTCCTAGGGAAGCCAAGGGGGGTAGACCCTACTTAACTATGTTAAGTTGATTAAATGTTCTAGGAGTTAATTTTAAATCTTGAGTTAGGGAGACCTAACCTGAATGAAAATCAACAATGCAATGCAAAAGTTTAATGACAAGCAAACTTCTTTACCTACAAACTCAATTAAGACTAGTGCCTAAAGATGGGTAAATGGAGTCAATGAGATTATAAAACAAACATACAATTAAATGAACTAATCACAATTAATAAACAATATAACTTTACACTTAAGACAATTATTGAATGAAATGAAATAGATGTACAATGAACTAAACAAATTAAGTGATTATACACATATATACAAGAATTAAACCAATATATAATGAATGATTATAGCATGAGATATTCACAAATGAAAAAGAACTTGAAAACTTGGAAAGTAAATTGCCCAAAGAGAGATAGTGCGCAACTTTAGATGAGATGGCTTAGAAAGTAAAATTACACAACTTAATTAAGAGATAACTGAAAATGAAAGCACATAGGTTGTGAAAGTGTTGTAGGTTGATTTTAGAAGAATTTTAAAGTCTCTCTTTAGTTAGGGGGATTAAAGTTTGAAGATGCAAGCTTAGACTATGTGTCTACCTCTAAACTCTTATCGCTTTGACCAAAAGGACTATTGGGTGCTCAATAAGAAGGACAACCAAGGTCCTTCCCTAGCTCCACAAGTCAATCCAGAATGTTTGGGTGCTCAAGCAGGGGGACACTTAGTGCCGTGAAGCCGTCCCCGACTTACACCCCTTGTAGCTTCCACAAGTCACCCTTTTTTATGGTGAAAGTTGTATAAGTTTGGGTGCCTAGTTACTAGATATGATTACTTTTCAAATTAAAAATTTAAGAAGATATTAAAAAGTTATGCAAATTATACAAGTTATACAAGCCTTACGATATTGCATGGATTGGCTGGGCCAAATCACTTTGCAAGGTGTAGGCAAAATAAATCAAGAAAAATAAAATGACTTGAAAGTAAAAAGATTGCACCTAGCCACACAACCTTGCCTTAAGGACAAGTGGGGCAAAAAAAAATATGCAAATCAAAAAAATGAATTATCCTAGTCTTACGATTTTGCATGGATTGGCAAGGCCAAATCACTTTGCAAGGTGTAGGCAATTAAATTATTTACAAAACAAAAAAATAACTTTTAGAGAATAAGGCAAGCCCAAGAGACTCTCTTGGGTTGCTTACAATGCCTGAAATAGATAGAGAAGAAGAGGGTTTTGAAACTCCAACTTGGCATTGGAGTATTTTCTAACCCAAAATGGGCAACACCTCCCCTTGTTCTGGCGATAACCTACAAAAAACAACAAGCTAATGATTGCTGGAAATGCTGCCAAAACACTTGAAAATATTTGGAAATTTCTGTTAGTACAAAACATAAATTTTATATGTAAAAATCAGAGCATAAAAGTATATTTTTAAAGCCTATTTCATAATAGAAATGTCTCAAATCAATAGGGAATGATGAAGAAAATGAACCAAATTTTTTGGAGGCTTATGTAGGCTAGACAAGTAAATTTCCAGATCTGAAATCTATTTGTTCCAACACTTTGGTGACTTGCAAATGGTGCCAAACTTGCTACAAAACCAATCAAGAGGTGAATAGATCTAATAAACAAGTAAAATACTTTACTAGTTCTATTAAAAATACTTCACTAAAACAAATAGAAATATTTCTACTTATTTTACCAAGCAAAATACTTTGCTTTAAATCTCTTAGTCTAGGCTAAGTAAACAAGAAAAACACTAGAAAAATAACAATATCACCTCAATAAAATTATGTATAACATCAAGAAGAGTCCCAATGCCAAGATGGTATTCCTCTAAAGCTTCCTTTATTCAAAAAATATTTGCATGCAAATACTTGTAGCAAAACTCAAAAGAAGAAATGGGAAAGAAAGAGTGAGAAGACTAGGAGAGATTTGGGCATAGTGAACTTGCTATGATAATAGATTAAAAAATGAGGAGGGATGGACATTCTTTTATACTTGGGAGAGAGGAGTAACCCCTCTTGAATGAATTACAAGTGTCACACATCCAAGAGAGATAGACAAAGTCAATGAATAAACACTTTTAGGGTTTTGGTAGTGAGTTAGGGTTTGAAGGGTGAGATGTGAAGGGGGTGTTGACCACCTGGTTCAACTAGGGGGTCAAATCCATGTTCCATGAAGATATGTACCTGATGGTGCAACAGAGTTAAAGACTTGTTGGTTCTACAAGGCAGTTTTGGCTTCAACACTTCATATTGTAATTGAAATTTTTGCTCCCTTGCGTGGGGTAATAATGTAAGCTCCCTTGCGTGGGGTAATAATGTAATGGGTCTGCATGAATCATAGTTTAGGTTAGTTTCCTAGGACTTTATCATTAGAGAAGTCTTTTCATCAAGTGTTTTTTTTTCCTTAGGTAAATAATTTGGCATAACCAACCTTTTTAATTACCCTTGAGTTTTTCACTCCCACAATAATCCTCCAAAGTGGTGAAAGACGTTCTAATGATCGAGTTTTATGGGTGACCAGGGTCTAGGAATATTATAAATGGCCACACTAGACATCTTCTAGAGTCTTACAGAATTCCGTCGAATCTAAGTTATTTTTTTTCTAATTTTTTAAAATTACCCATTTAATGATAATTTTAATTATTTTTTATGTAAAAATGTAAAAACTAGGTCCTTGAGATTTTTGATAGGGGTATTTGTTCTCAAAAGAAATGGAATGAGACCCTCTACACGCTTGGACCAAGTTTCAACTCATTTGGACCAGTTTTGCTAGGTGTTTGTCCATGAGGAGTCAAAGTCAGTCTAGAGTCAACAATTTAATTGCTTAATTGACAAAGTCAAAATGTCATTTTTTTGTAAAAATGTTAGAGAAAGAGTGGAATAAGTTCCTAAACCCCTTTCCTAAGTTAGGAAAACATTTTCCTAACTTAAATTAACCCCCCACACTTTACCATCACCTAAACCAACCATCCTCCCTAGTGAGTTGCGCCCCCCTTGGTGAGTAACTTAACCATACTAAAAAAATAATTAAAGAGAACACCTAAGCTCACTAAGGTGCTCTCCTATGGTTCTAACTTAGTGTTTAACCAAATCTAAAGTGGTGCCACCTCACCCTCACTCATTTCCAAAACCCTAAGAGACTCCAAAACCCTAAAAGTGTGCCCCCCTTGAGATTAACAATTTTGCTTGGTGAGTGACACTTGGAGCTCATCCAAGAGGGGTCACTTGTTCGACAACACAGGTATTCCAACATAGGACGAACACCTTCAGTAACCACTCACATAACCAGATCAAAGATCAACACACCGATGTTTTCATGTGGTAAAACCCCTACGAGGAAACATCCACGGCCCCAGCCAATGCGGCCACTTGGAGCAGTTTATTAATGCAAAGAAAAAGATTACAGAGATATTTTACAAGAGAGTTTCTCACAATCGATCATCAGCAAATGACCCTCCATGCTCTTTAAATAGAGATCATGGACCAATCGGGTGTTAAGCCACGGATCAATGGCCGTTAAGATCGAGGAGATTATGAACCGTCGGATCACTCTATGTCGGGAACATATCGTGACCGTCGGATTTCCTAACTACAAATGCATACTAAAGAAACACACTTTTACCTAACGACATATTAGACCAAGTAGATCTTAACTAACTCCTAAGTGTCTAAATATCCTAACATCCCCCCTTAAGAACAACTTGGGATAAGATTGAAGGATGTACAATAATGACACAATAGGAGAAGGAAGGAGGCATTAGAGCCTATCCCCCCTTAATGACAGCTTCCTGAACTCCTAACATAGATCGAAGTTTGGAAAACTTCGCTTCTGTAAGAGACTTTGTGAAAATGTCCGCAACTTGAT
>ML776642.1:1203766-1216611 GCA_009831015.1 Picea engelmannii
ATCACTCTATGTCGGGAACATATCGTGACCGTCGGATTTCCTAACTACAAATGCATACTAATGCATACTAAAGAAACACACTTTTACCTAACGACATATTAGACCAAGTAGATCTTAACTAACTCCTAAGTGTTTAAATATCCCAACATCACTCTTGCCTCCCAGGTATAAATAAATGCCTCTCCTCGCTCATTTGACATCTATTATTTCTCTATTGTTACTATGTTCAAATTTCTCCCAATCTCTCCCATTCTTCTCTCTTTCTCCTATTTGCTCTAGTTTCTTGTGTAAAGCTTGTTGCAAGTATTTGCAACAACATTTTCCTATTCAATAAAGAAAAACTTTGGAGGACAATTGATGCTTTGAGAGTCTTCTTGGTGCATCTTATGTATTGGAGGTGACAATTTTTGTGTTTTTTTGTGTATGCATTTCATTTTCAGATCTAGAGTAGAGATCCCAAGCAAAATACAACAAAGTATTTTGCTTGGGTGGATTTATAATAGTCTTATTGTAGATCTAGTGAGTAGTTCATAGATTGTGCAAAGTATTTTGTATTATCTCATAGATCTACTCACCCTTTGCTATGTTTTGTAGTTTTGCTTCACAACTTTTGCAGGTCACTTCAAGAGTTTGAAAGACTTGTTTCAGATTTGGAAACTAATATTTCTCGTCCAACTTTAGCCTCTAAATTTTCTGCAATTTATTTCTGTACATTTCCATAAATCTTTGAGCATTCTAACCCCTTAGAATATGTCTTTTAAAACACTATTACTTGCAGATTTTTCTGCAGAAATTTTCTATTGGTACTAACAATTGTTTTTTGAGTTTTTTGTCACTTTTGCAACTTTTCCAGCAAGCTTTTGCTTGATGGTTTTTTGCAAGTTGGTGACATAAAAGAGGAGGTACAACTGGGGCATCTGGACATCAAGCAAATACCTCCCAAGTTGGGGTAACTTTTACCCAACTTCTTTCTCTCTTCTATACATTGTAAGTAATCCCCAAAGAGAGTCTCTAGGGCTTTCACTTCTCTAAGTATTTAATTTTCTGCAATTTGTTTGTATTCTTTGCCTACACCTTGCATAGTGGGTTGTCCTAGCCACCCATGTAAAATCATATGGCTAGTTTTTAGAGTTTGTTTTCAACATTGCAATTTATTTTCTTGTTTGCCCCACTTGTCCTTAAGACAAGGTTGTGTGACTAGGATCTATCTTTCTTTCCAAGTTCTATCATTCATTTACATGCTTTATTTTTCACCCACTTGGGCACAAAACCAGTAGGCTTTGTGCTCCACCTTGTGCCTTTGTTGAGGTTGCAAGTAGTTTAGTTTTTATTTCAAGTCATTTTGTTTTTATTGTTTTCCTACACCTTGCAAAGAGGATTGGCTTTGCCACCCATGCAGTATCGTAAGTCTAGGTAAATGATTGATCGTTTATTTATTTTATTGTTCAATTTCATGTGATTATCTTTAGGTTTTAGAAGCACATCTTTTATTTGTTTAAGCCCATGGAGGCATAGAGTATTTACTTGTACATTCCTTTCAAGTTCTTGCAATTTATTTCGTTTCAAGCACTTAATAAATCTCTAAAACGTTCCATCAATTAATCTTAGATTCATAGGGGATCAATCTAACTAGTTTAATTAGGACACCTTTAACTGTCTCAACTTTCGCTATAAAAAAAGGAACTTGTGGAGGCGACAGGGGGTGCTAGATCAAGGATGGTCTCACGACACTAGGTGTCCCCTTTGTTGAGCACTCTTGTTTCTTGGATTGACTTGTGGAGCTAGGGTAAGACCTTGTTTTCCTTGCTTATTGAGCACTGAGCAGTCCTTTTGGCCAAAGTAGGGAAAGTTTTAGGGAAGTCACCTAGTCTAGGATACAACTTCACTTAACCAACCTAAAATCCTAAAATTTATCCACAAGCAACCTTGGTTTAATTTCACATTTCAATTTATGGTTCATGCTCTTTAAATTCTGCAATTACTTTCATTGCAAGTTATCTTTAAATGCAATTTTATTGAGCATTGCAGATGGTTGATTAGTGGATTTTAGGAGTTGCGTATCTTTTTCCCGTGGATGCCTCTTTTCATGCTTTATCTTTGTTCCTCTTGAGTTGCGCATTAGCCTGTGGAGGCTCTGTTGTTGATCTTTCATCTCTTGAAGTTGCGCATTGGAGCCATTGAGAAACCCCCTTGAAGTTGTGCACCTCTTGGGGCACTTCATTGTTTGGGTTTTTTTTGTTGTGTTGTGTTGTGGATGCTATCTTGAGTTATCTTTCTCCCTTCCCTGCACAATCAAATCAAAGTTAGTTCAATTGTTGCTTTGCTAGAAGTTAGATCTAATAAGTGTTTGTTTCTTTCATTTGTCAATAGTTGTGCATTGTTGTATCATTTACTTATTCTTTGCATTCTTATTTGTGTTAATAGTTGCTTGTATCTAGTTCAATTGTTAAGTTTTGTAAAGTATTTCTTTTGTTCAATTGTCAAGTTTTGTAAAGTTTTTCTTTCTAATCTTTTGTAAGTTTAGTTGACCTCATTTTCCCAACCTTAGGCACTAGTCTTAGTTTTCTTAGGGAAATGCTTGTCTTAACATTGAATGTTTTTCACTTGCATTGTTTGCCTCTCATATAGGCTAGTTTCCCCAACCTTTAACAAACTAAAATCAACTCCTAGATTTCACCTAATAACTCACATAGTAACTAGGGTCTACCCCCCTTGGGTTCCCTAGGAGTAAACCTAGACGAAAGAAGTTCAAGTCGAGGTGATAGTGGAATTGAACTTAGGCATTGTGCCTCTGAGGACACACTAAGTGGATTGAGACTTAGTCTACGTTTGCAAGTGTGTATAAGGACGACAACAGGGGGAACACATCTTTTGACTTGTCAAACATGAGATTAGACTCAAGGGGGGAAAAATAGGGTTTTAGGCATTTTTTCACTTTAATTGTTTACTTTTTCCTAAGTTCACGAGGAAGGGGGGTGCACTTTTCCTAGGGAGAGAGTAACTTTAAGTTGTGGCAAAGCAAGGGGGGTTGGTTAAGTTGGAAAATTGTTTTTCCAACTTAGGAAAAAGGTTAGGAAACCTTTCCCACTCTCTCTCATGTCTTTAATCCCTTTTTACAATTTTTGACATTTTTACTTAGCCAAATTAAAACAATCAATTGCTGACTCTAGACTGACTTGGACTCCTCATGGACAATGAACTAGCAAAACTTGTCCAGTTGATCTAAAACTTGGTCCAAGGGTGTAGGGGGTCTCTTTCCATTTGTTTTGAGTACTCACACCCCTATCAAAATCCCCCATGACCAAATTTTTACATTTTTACATCACATTTAATTAAAATTACCATTAAATGGGTAACTTTAATAAATTAAAAAAAAGAAAAACTATTTAAACTCGACGGAATTCCGTAAGACTCTAGAAGATGTCTAGCATGGTTATTTACAATATTCCTAGACCCTAGTCACCCATTGGCTTGATCATTAGAATTCCTTTCACCACTTTGGAAAATTATTGCGAGTGAAAAATTCAAGGGTAATTAAAAATTACCTGAGGATAAAAAACACTCGATGAAAGGGCTTCCCTAATGATAAAGTCCTAGGAAACTAACTAAAATATGACTCATGTTTACTTATTACATTATTATCCCACACAGGGGAGTGGACATTCCGATTACAGAAAAACGTGCCGGGGGCAAAATTGCCCTGTTGAGCCATAAATCTTCAAAATCAGTGGCACCATCAGGTACATAGCTTCATGGTACATGACGTTGACCCCTAGTGGAAATAGGTGGTCAGCATCTGGCTCCACATGGGGACGTGTATTCGATCCTTTTTTGGAAAGAGAGCATGCGAGAACTTCAAAATGTTACAAAGGGTGCCCCATGGACACCAGGTTTCTCATCATTTGAAGAGTAGTTTGAGTTGTAGCCCATTCCTTGGAATATTCATAGGCTCACCATCCAAATGGCTAAGGTCGAAAGAATTAGGACTGGACATATCATGGATGAGGTAAGACCCCAGGTGTCTGAAAAGTCCCTATCCCGGATGACTTGTTGAAGATCCCTTTCAAGTTTTATCAACTTGGAGCATTGCTTGAGAATAGACCACCCAAGAAACACGCATCTTCTTATATTCTTCCAAACTTTGAATTTTGGAAAACCTTGTGAAATTTTGGTAAATTTCTTCATATGACTGTCATGGTGGAAGGCCAACCATTGTTCGTACTGATTTGGAATTTGTAAACTGCAATTGCCTTCCATGTTCCCATCACCTTGTATTGAATCATTTGATGGTTGAGACGTTGGAAGTGGAATGGCCAGAGAAACCGCTTCACTGTTTTCATCAAGGTTGTCAAAGATACTTTCTTAAGAGGTGGGTTTTTCAGGAGGCGGGTGGGGATTTGAATTACCTAGATATTCAATAATTTCAAACTCAAATTCCTTTGTTTCCCCCCAATCAATTTCTGACTCATCTATGGGCTCATTTGGAACTTCCATGTGAAGATCCCTTTCCTGTTCATCGTGGAGCTCTAGCTCTACAAGATCTGAACATATGATGTAACTATGTGCACTGGCAATATCTTGTAATTCTAGCTCTACAATATCTGAACATATGATGTAACTATGTGCATTGACAATATCTTGTAACTATGTACAAGATCTGAACATATGATGTAACTATGTGAGCTTCCACAATTTCTATCTAATTTACATAGATGAATTTTGTGGCTTCAACCATCTCTGTTAATTTCTCGAAGGGAGCATCCATCTTAATATCTGAACTGATTGCTTTTATATCTGGAGCGTCTTTCTCCTTCCATTTTTCCATAAAAACATCAACCATTTTGTTGTAAGTTTCAACTTGATCATCTCCAAATCTCTCTAAAAAGGCATGTATCAAGTCCTGTATGGTCTTAAACTCATTATCATCTGAATCATGAAACCAATCATAAGCATCTCCCTCAACAAGAGTCAAGGAAAACAATTTCATTAGAACACCCTCATGAGTATGTGGATCACACCCTTCATTAATACACCGCCCAAAGGATTTGATGTGGGAGTAGGCATCATCATTTTTATGAAAATCAGACAAGTTTTCCACAACTGCTTTAGGAAATTCACGAGGGCAATCAATTATTTTGAAAAATCTATAGGATTATAAAAATCTTTTATATACATTAAAAAAGAAAAGGTCTGGGACCCAAAGATTATTAAGGATCCTACGAGAAGAAAACTTGGCTAACTTCCTCCAAAAACCCTTTCAAGTTCAAGGATGAAGCTAAGCAAGATGTGAGTTACTTATCGAAGAATGCTTTGTCAAATTATTTTGAAGCGGAGTCGCCAGATGACCAAGTTTATTTTAAACAAACAAGAAGCATCAAACAGAGCAAAAACAAGAAGGAAAACAAAAAGTTGTAGGATTATTATCTACAAACAAGAGATGTATATCATAGATTGCTTCTTCTCCAAGACTTTCAAGTAACCTACGAGGAGCAACAAATTGCTCCTAGTAGTATACTTCAAAGAATTATCAAATGGAGTCGCCACTTGGAGAGTAAGTAATAACGAATAACACAACTCAAGTTAAAAAAAATTCTTACTTAGTTTTTAAAGAATAAAATTTTTAATTAGAGTAAGTCGATGAACCAAGGATAAGAGACTTATCCCTGACAGCGACGCCAAAGATGTTTTCGTCCTTATACACACCTACTAACATGGAGAAGTTTCCAACCCACTTGGTGTGTACTTGGAGGCACAAGCTTAAGTCCAAACCCATTGCCACCTCGATTTGGACTTCTTCCGTCTAGGCTCACTCCTAGGGAAGCCAAGGGGGGTAGACCCTACTTAACTATGTTAAGTTGATTAAATGTTCTAGTAGTTAATTTTAAATCTTGAGTTAGGGAGACCTAACCTAAACAACAATCAACAATGCAATGCAAAAGTTTAATGACAAGCAAACTTCTTTACCTACAAACTCAATTAAGACTAGTGCCTAAAAATGGGTAAATGGAGTCAATGAGATTATACAACAAATATACAATTAAATGAACTAATCACAATGAATAAAAAATATAACTTTACACTTCAGACAATTATTGAATGAAATGAAATAGATGTACAATGAACTAAACAAATTAAGTGATTATACACATGTACAAAAGAATTAAACCAATATACAATGAATGATTATAGCATGAGATATTCACAAATGAAAAATAACTTGAAAACTTGGAAAGTAAATTGCACAAAGAGAGAGAGTGCACAAGTTTAGATGAGATGGCTTAGAAAGTAAACTTACACAGCTTAATTAAGAGATAACTGAAAATGAAAGCACATAGGTTGTGAAAGTGTTGTACGTTGATTTTAGAAGAATTTTAAAGTCTCTCTTTAGTTAGGGGGATTAAGGTTTGAAGATGCAAGCCTAGACTATGTGTCTACCCCTAAACTCTTACCAATTTGACCAAAAGGACTGTTGAGTGCTCAATAAGAAGGACAAGCAAGGTCCTTCCCTAGCTCTACAGGTCAATCCAGAATGCTTGGGTGCTCAAGCAGGGAGGACACTTAGTGCCGTGAATCCGTCTCCGACTTACACCCCTTGTAGCTTCCACCAGTCACCCTTGGAAGAGTTCTTGGAAGATTTAGGAGGCTGAGAGGGAGATTGGAAGGCGACCAACTTCATTTCCAACAGATCCGTGAGGTTGGGCGTGACGCTTGAGAGAGGGGCCATGAGGGCTAGATCTGTTGCAAGAGGTCGTGAGAGTGGTGTTGGGGGCCGAGTTAAGGTCAAGGAAGAGGCCGAG
Organism: Picea engelmannii; assembly: GCA_009831015.1. Classification (NCBI taxonomy): domain Eukaryota; kingdom Viridiplantae; phylum Streptophyta; class Pinopsida; order Pinales; family Pinaceae; genus Picea; species Picea engelmannii. The sequence goes on from ML776642.1 coordinate 1,210,564, forward strand.
AGGGAGAGGAGCCATAGCCGTGCCCTCTTTAACTCAGATCGTGCCAGTTTGTGGGGGTTGTGAGCTCTCACTGCCGCACCAACAACCAGTTTGTATGCAGAACAACCAAGCAGTGAGGCAAGAGGCCGAAATTCAGCAGCCATAGGCTCAAATCCAAGCAAAATACCTCTGTGGATGTTATTGCCAAGTTTGGCATTGATGTAATTATTTTCTGATCTTGCTGGAGCTGAAATAATAAACCCTCGTTTGCTAGTTTTCCCTAGAGTTGGGGTTTCTAGGGTAAATCTGTTGTGTTAAAATTGTGTGAATAGTTTCTATTATTTCTGCTGTGCATTAAAAAGTAATTTAATTTAAAAAGTAATTTAATTTAAAAACTAATTTAATGATTAGTTTTTTATTATTTCAAGATAATCCCAATCCTCCCTGATCTCATAGTATTCCTTGGCATACATTTTAATAAATTCCCCCTCTCCTTACTCCTACTTTCATGAGATAACTCCCATTCTCTCTTTGAACCCAATTACCCCTTTGGAGGTTCTTGTCAGTCTTATCTTTTGCCCATTATAGGTTGTTCTTAAATCCCTCCATTATGTAGGCCCTCAAAGCAGCACTTAGGTAATCCTTTGTAAAAGATTTGGATAAAATGGTGGTAAGTGTGCACCTTACTTGGATGCAAAATCAGAATCAGATCTGTGTATTGTTGTTTTGTTTCAGGGTATAAAAATTATTTGATGCAGAAATTAGTTTGCTGAGTTTAAAGAAATTTAACAAAAATATCTAAAAAAATAAATAGGGCATACTAGCTGCTAAAGGGTTGTTGCAGGTTTTAACGAGTCTGCAAGTTTGATCAAGTAAGCAATTGTGAGCAATACATTTGACTACTCTTTTATGGTCTTCATGGATATTTGAAAGGGCTCTAACAATCATTCAATCTTGTGGACAGGGAATATAAAACGATGGACTTTGATTCCTTTTGCATCCAAATAAGGTGCACACTTACCACCATTTTATCCAAAGCTTTCACAAAGGATTACCTAAGTGCTGCTTTGAGGGCCTACATAATGGAGGGATTTAAGAACAACCTATAATGGGCAAAAGATAAGACTGACAAGAACCTCCAAAGGGGTAATTGGGTTCAAAGACAGAATGGGAGTTATCTCATGAAAGTAGGAGTAAGGAGAGGGGGAATTTATTAAAATGTATGCCAAGGAATACTATGAGATCAGGGAGGATTAGGATTATCTTGAAATAATGAGAGGCTAATCATTGATTAGAAAGCCCACCTGTTGTCCTAAATGCCTACTTCTTAAAACACATCCCTACTTTTATAGCATGCTTACTAAATGTCTTCTTCTTGTATTAAAACGCATCCCTACTTTGATAGCATACTTACTAAATGTCTTCATCTTGTATTAAAATACATATGTACTGTTGCAATCTTAATACACACTTGCAAACGTGAGCAAAGTCCAGCTCACTTAGTGTGTCCTTGGAGGCACAATGCCTAGGTTCACAGTCCACACTGTCACCTTGATTGGAACATCTTCCTTCTAGGCTTACTCTTAGGGAAGCCAAGGGGGGTAGACCCTAGTTACTAGATGTGATTTAACTTTGAAGTTCTAGGAGTTGGTTTTAATTTGTTAAAGGTTAAGGGGAAAACTAGCCTATGATGCTAAGGCAACAAATGCAAAGTGGAAGATTAATTATGACAAACAAACCCTTACCTAAGTCAACTAAGACTAGTGCCTAAATGTTGGGCAAGGAGTCAACTAAGTTTGAGGGTGTTCAATTACAAAGGATTACAAAGTTACAACTACCCCACAACAAAGAATAAGAAATGCTACTAGGATACAAGATATACACAAGATACGAATGAACAAGATTACAAGGTGCCAAAAAGATATTCAAAGTTAAGATCAATCACATAAGGCCAAGCATGCCCCAATAACACTTACTCTATTGGACTGTTTTTCAATGGCAACCACTAAAACACTCAAGATTCAACAAGATGATGCCTCCCCAATGAGATGCTCAACTTCTTCTTGAATCACACCACAAGAGCATAACATAAGAGATGTAAATACTTGGAAACTCAATGCTCAAGAAATATAACACTTAGATATTCAAACCACAAGATTGCATAAAAGATTGATAAAAGTAAATGTACTTGCAAATATAGACTTCTAAACAACCATCAAAAGATATGCCAAAGTAAATCTTTTGTTTATGAGACTAAGTGGTTAGGAGTTTCTAAAAGATTAGATAAATTTTACTTGCCCTCCCCCTAACTAAGTGTTTGAACCTTAAACCTCCTCCTCTTATTGCCAAATGGCTGCCAGATGCTCAAGATAGTAAGGCAACAAGGCCCACCCTAGCTTTCATGGTCAACCCTACAGTAAGAGTACTTCCTGGAGAGGACACACACCTGGTACGCCATGAGACAATCCCCTGCCACTACCCTCTGTTGTTTTCCTTAAACCCATTTTAGATGGTGAAGATGGTGGAATTAGATTGTCCTAGTTGGTCTAAAATGTTATTATGACTTATGGGTAAGTCTTAAGATGTGTTGTGAGTATTTTAGATGACTTTTAGGTGCCCAAAAAGTATGATTTAAGCCCAAAACCGAAACTTAAAGTGACTGTTGTGAATGTGTTATAACTTATGAAATTGTAGCATGTAAACATATATGAACTTGTAAATAGAAGCTGAAAAAATAAAGAGACATTTACATCATCATTCGGTAACCCATAACATGTATATGAAAATATGTGCTATGAAGAGGGCAAGAACAACTTGTCAAAAGGAACAACACATGAGATTTAAACCATTTAAACACATAAGCTATTCCATGAAAAAAACAAGCTAAAGACTTAAGTAATTGTTGAAAATAGAATCAATCATACACCATTTATTTGCCAAACGAGATGAGAACTTGAAAACACAAGAGGCTTGCACAAAGTAAAAGAATTTCTTTAAGACATACTATTTGACCATGTGTGTATTATGCATGAGATATAAGAAACTTAAAGCAAGTAAAGATATGTGCCTCAAAGACTTAAGCTATGACTTAGTGCATGTATGGCCAAAGAATAAAAAGATTGCAAATTATTTAACCATTAACACATGATCATCACATCACTAATCTAGCCATACGATATTGGGGGTTACTCTCCCAAGGTGTAGGCAATTGAATTTTAAGCAAAACTTGAAAATAACAAACCACTCACAATGGAACAAGGTGGAGGCAAGCCTACCAATGTTGTTCCAAAGAGGGTTGGAAAGAAAAACTTAAATGATTATTATTATGCTAGCCACACAACCTTGTCTTGTGGACAACTGGGGCAAGAAATAAAATTGCTTAAAGGAAATCTAAAATCTAGCCCAACGATTTTGGGGGATTGTCCTAGCCAATCACTCTCTCAAGGTGTAGGCAACTAAAACTTGCTGAAAACGAAATACCCAAATGCAAAAAGATACAAGAGAAGACAAGCCTCAAGGGAACTTCTCGGGGGCTTGCTACAATGCTAGAATAGAAGGGAGATAGAAAAGAGAATGTTACCCAACTATTGAGAAAGCCCTTGAGGTGTTGTATGGGTGAATTTGAGCAGCATATCCATTTGTTTCTGGTAAAAACCTGCAAAAACCAGCAAACAAATGCTTGCTGGAAATGCTGCACAACACAACAAAGTCAAGAATTTTTTTTGTTTTTTCCGCATAATTTTTTCACATAAAATCTTCAATTGAAATGTAGAATTATTTGACCTATCTAAGATGGTTAGTTAACTGAAATATATGATGAAATGAAACAGAAATATAGGACTAAACGAACTAGGAGTTTATGAAAAGATTGAGAGAAGACTCATTCTTGAGGCTTTCCCAACAATCCCTTGAAGTGAACCTGCAAAACTCAAGACAAATAGTGAAGCATAGAATAGATAATGTGTATGGATAAACTAACTAATTGAAATACTTCTAAGAACTAGCTATCCAACACAAATAAATCAACAAGACTACTTTTTGCTAATTTACCCAAATAAACTACTTCATTCAAGATCTATTCAACACAATCCAAATGAACTCAAATACCACAATATCACCTCATGTGAAGAATGCAACCAGAATACTCTTGGTGATTCAAAAATCCTCCAAAGTTTTATTAATCCAAAGTGAAAGTGTTGCAGCAACAAGTTGCTCCAAGACTCTCAAGAGCATATGAGTGCAATGACAAGATGGCAAGAGCAAGAGAATGGGGTGAAATTCCAGTATAGTAACACTAGCTCAAAGCATAATAATGAAATGAGAGGAAGAGGGCTTTATTTATACCTCAAAAGGAAGAGTGAATGCGCTTGGATGGATGCCAAGTGTTGCAAAACCAAGCAATAGAGGGAGTCTCTAGAAGAGGGGTGCAAGTCTAGGGTTTGGAGCATGGATAGATGAGGTGGAGTGAGTGAGTGGAGTGTGGGGACCATGTAGGGGTGAGGTGGTAGGCTAGGAAGGGCGCACCACCTATGGGAGGGGCCCACACATCAAATAAAAGGGGTTTCCAAAGGTTTTGTGTGGAGGGGGGCGCAAATCCCCCAAGAGGGCGTGAGCAAATGAGTGAGGGAAAAGGTGAGGGGGTGTGTGAATGTTATAAGGTGGGTTGGGTAGTCTAGGGATGACCCTACTTGCTCTTTTCCATCTTTACATTGACCCATTAACTCATTTTTAAAAAAATTACAATTTTGACTTAGCAATAAAATTGTTGTTTTAACTCACTTTGACTCCGGGTGGACAAATGACTGGCAAAATATGTCCGACTGAGCTGAAACTTGGTCCATGGGTGTAGGGGGTGCCTTTCCATTTTATTTGAGCACAAATACCCCTATAAAAGCCCAAAGACCTAGTTTTTATAATGATTGCTCAAAAACACTTAATTAATCAAATAATTAAAATCCCAACCTTAGGAAAATTAATTAAATTTAACTAATTAAAAAAACCCTATCTAGACTCGACAAAATTCCGTGAAACTTTCTACAATGTCTAACATGGTCATTTACATCATTCCTAAACAACAACTACCAAATGATGAGACCATTAGAATGTCTTTCACCACTTTGGAGGAATTATTGCAAGTGTGAGGGAAAAACTCATGGGAAATCAACCAGGCTTGTTGCCGTCCTAATACACACTTGCTAACGTGAGCTAAGTCCTGCTCACTTAGTGTGTCCTTGGAGGCACAATGCCTAGGTTCTTGTCCACACTGTCACCTTGACTAGAACCTCTTCCATCTAGGCTTACTCCTAGGGAAGCCAAGGGGAGTTGTCCCTAATTACTAGATTGATTTTAGAGTTAAAGTTTCTAGGAGTTAGTTTTAATTCGTTAAGGCTAAAGGGGAAAACTAGCCTAAGATGATCAAGCAGCAAAATGCAAAGTGCAAGTTAACTATATGAAAATCAGCCCTTTCCCTAAGTCAACTAAGACTAGTGCCTAAGGTTGGGCAATGGGGTCAACTAAAGTTTGCGGGTGGTTTATTACAAAAAGTTTACAAGTAAATCAAATCAAGCTACCCCAAACCACAAGTTACAATTATACAAAAGAATTCTAAGTGTTACAATGTTTACACCATTTACAAACTAGATACAAAGATAGACAAATTAGATACAAAGATACATCAGTGTAAGTGAAACATACAAAAGCCAAGCATGCCCCAATGGCACTTACTCCATTGGACCGCCTTCACTGGCAACAATCACAAAAAGCACTCAAGGATCAAAGAAAGTGATGCCTCCCCAAGTGGGATACTCAACACTTCCTTTGCCCACACCACAAAGATAATTGATCCACAAGATATTCAATATGATACTCCAATGTTCACATAAACATGAAAGACACAAGCATGTAGTTGCAATGAAGATATCACAAGTATGTTTGCCTATGCATACATCTAATACCCCCCAAACATACACAAGTGATCTATGCAACTAAGTGTTGTAGGAGTTGTTTAAAGATTTTATAAGTTTTAATTCCCTTCCCCCTAAACTATGTGTGTGCTTCAAGCTTCCTCCT
>ML776642.1:1218857-1234090 GCA_009831015.1 Picea engelmannii
TTGGTTCTCAAGCAAGAGTGAGAATCTCTATGAAGGGGGCGCCCCACCTAGGGTTTTAGTCTTGGATTGATGATGTGGAAGGTGTGGGCCTTCAAAGGGTGAGTTGTCATGCTAACGGGGGCGCACTAGTCTAAAGAGGAGGGACCACATCAATATTTGAGTGGTTTAGCAAGGTTATGGGTGGAGAGGGGCGTGAGCTAGGAAAGGGGGGCGTGAGGTATGAGAGAGGGGCGCCACATATGAAAGGAGTTGGAGCGTGGGGTCCATGCAATGGATAGGTGGAGGTCTAGGAGGGGCGCACCTCTCATGAGAGGGCCCCACACAAAGTTTCAAGTGAAATAATTAAGGTTTGGGTAAAGGGGGGTCGTTTTTCCCCTTAGGGCATGGGTAAAATGGGTGATAGTGTAAGTCAAGTGTGTAGATTAATGTGTTAAGTGGTTAGGATGGGTTTGGGTAGGTTAGGAGGGTCTAACTTGCTCATTACCACCTTACCACTTACTCATTAACTCAAAAATTACAAAATTTTGACATTCTGGCAATGTCACCTTAGCAATTAAAATTGTTGTTTTGACTGACTCTGACTCTAAGTGGACAAAGACATAGTAAAACTTGTCCGACTGAGTTGAAACTTGGTCTGTGGGTGTAGGGGGTGCTATTCCATTTCTTTTGAGCAAAAATACCCCTATCAAAAACCCCATGACCGAGTTTTTACAATATTTGCTCAAAAAATAATTAATTAATTAAATTATTAAAAATTTAATTAATTAAAAAAAAACCTATCTAGACTCGACGAAACTCCGCGAAACTTTCTACACTGTCTGGCATGGTCATTTACAACATTCCTAAACAAAGGATACCAAAGGACGAGACCACTGGGACGCCGTTCACCACTCTGGAGGAAATTATTGCATGTGTGGAGGGAAAAACTCAAGGGAAGTCAGCCAGGCCCGAGGGCCCGGTTGACAACCTGAGGATAAAAAACCCTCGGTGAAAGGAACTCCCCCACTGGAAACATCCAAAGGTACCTGACCTAACTATGATCCATGCAGACTCATTACATTATTAACCCACACAGGGGTGCGAAAATTTCGTTTACAAAATGATGTGCTGGGGTATCAGATACCCAAGTAGAACCAAACTGTCTTCAACATATGTGCATCTGATGATGCAAACTTCATGGCACATGAGTTGACCCCTAGCTGACTAGGCGGTCAACAAGGTTGAAAAGCCCAATTGACAGTCTGAGGATAAAAAACCCTCGGTGAAAAGAACTCTCTCAATGAAAACATCCCAAGGTACCTGACCTAACTATGATCCATGCAGACCTATTACATTATTAACCCACACAGGGGTGCGAAAATTCCATTTACAAATTTTTTTTGTTGGAGGCATAAAATGCCCAGTGGAACCAAACTGTCTTCAACATACTTGCATCTGATGATGCATATCTTCATGGCACATAGAGTTGACCCCTTAGTTGAATAGACGATCAACATCTGGCTCGACATGGGGACGTGTGTTCGATCTTCGCACATGAGATGGAGAGCATACGAGAATCCAACATCTACAAAGAGTGCTCCACATATACATATAATGAAATAAATGCTTTTAACGACATCTACATAATGAAATATCCAAAGTACAACATTATAACTACAAACTGAATCTATGATACGGAAATAATTCTAAGCACATATTGACATTATGAATGAAACAATACAAAATTGAAAATACAAGGAAAAGGGTTAGAGATACGTTACATAAGGTATCCCCTTGGACACCAAGTTGCTCATCATCTGAAAAAGAGTTTGAGCTGCTGTCCATTCCTTGGAATATTTATGGGCTCACCATCCAAATGCCTGAGGTGAAAAGAATTAGGCCCTGCTACTTCTCTGATCAAATATGGACCCAACCATAAGCTGTCAAACTTGCCATGTTTCCCTGGTTTTTCTTTGCCTTTATCCCATAGCAAAACTGCATCCCCAATCATGAAATCTCTCTGCCTAGCTGACTTGTCAAAATCTTTCTTTACCTTACTCTGATTCTTGCAATTCTGATCATAAGCCTTTCGTTTGATCTCATCTAATTCAATGACCTGATTGACCCTGTTCTGAACTACATCCTGCTCTGTGGAAAAATCCTCAACTGACCCATAAGTAGGAAGTCTAAGGTGCACTGACAACCTAGCTTCCAATCCATATACTAACTCAAAGGGACTCTTCCCAGTTGTTGCTTTCTTTGTTATCCTGTCAGCCCATAATGCATGTTTAATTTGACTATCCCATGATTTCCTATTCTCACCGACTATTTTCTTGACTATGGTAATTAAGTTTTTGTTACTTGACTCTGCTTGACCATTTCCTTGGGGATAGTAATCTGATGCATGTTATAAGATAATACCATATTTGAAACAAAATGATGACATCTCAGTTGAACAAAAGGCCTTGGCATTATTTGTCACTATCTTTGATGGAACCCCAAATCTAGTTATAATTCCGTCTTCTAGGAAATCCATCACAACCTTCTCAGTTGCTGACTTGGTAGGAATGGCTTCAACCCACTTGGTAAAGTAATATGTTGCTATGATAACCCATGAATACCCATTACTTGAATTATCATTAAACTTCCCGATGAAGTCCAAACCCCACTGCTAAAAAGGTGCCTCAACCACAACTGGTTGCAAAGGGAGAGCTGCTAACTTTTGTTTTCCTGTGAAAAACTGACATGGCTCACATTTCCGAATAAACTGATGCACATCTGAAAATATTATGGGACAATAATATCCTGCTCTAAGGATTTTGTGGGTAGTAGTTTTAGCAACAAAATGTCCACCACAAAATCCCCCATGGAATTCATCCATTAGTTTCTTTGACTCAATGCCATCCACACATCTAAGGATAACCCCATCATGATTCTTTCATCCTAACCCATCTCTAGTAAGGACATACTTAGCAGATTTTAATCTTAAAGCCATTTTCTTGTGTTCTACTAGATGGCTTGGACAAGTAAGATTCTTGAGATAAAATACGATGTCTGTATACCACTCTACTTGTTCAAGCTTCAATAAGTTAGGAGAGAATTCTTCATCATTAATTTGGCAAACCATACCTAAGGCTTTCTCATTACTTTCTGTTAACATCTTAGCCAAACCTTGGCCCTTAATCAACTTTGTAGGTCTAATTTCCAAATCATACTCTTGGATTTTAACAATCCATCTACCCCTTGAGCCTAATCCTTCCACTTGTGATGAAACATCCTTAACCGCAGGATTAGGAACATAACCAATCACTTTGGAATAACCAATGAAGACTCTGAAATGTTTGAGTGATTTCACTAAGGCATAAGCCTATTTCTCAAACATGGGATACTTAAGCTCTGAATTTTGCAAGGCTTGACTCATATAAGCAATGGGTTGTTCATGGCCTTGATAATTTTTCTGAAGCAACACACCAGCAATAGTGTCTTCAGAAGCAAAAGAGAAAATATGAAAGTCCTTATTATAGTCTGGGCTAATAAGGACGAGAGCTTCACATATGGCAGTCTTAATACATTCAAAGGCTCGCTTACTTTCTTCATTCCATTCAAATTTAACATTCTTCTTAAGCAGTTTATATATAGGTTTCATAATCTCAGCATAGTTAAGAATGAACCTATGGACAAAATTGGTTTTTCCTAAGAAGGATTGGAGAGCTTTCTTTGATGCAGGCAAGGGCACCTTGCTAATAGCCTCAACTCTCTTTGGGTCTAACTTGACCCCTTCTTTCGAAATTATGTGGCCCAATAGTTTTCCTTCAGTCACCCCAAAGACTGACTTAGTAGGATTTAGAGAAATTCCAAACTCTCTACATCTGTCCAAAACTTGTATAAGGTGGTTAATGTGAGTTTTCCCATCTTTAGAAAATATGGTTAAATCATCTTGATATATTTCAATTAATTTTCCAATTAGCCCCCTAAAGGCATAATCCATAGCTCTCTAAAAAGTAGCTCCAACATTTGATAAACCAAATGGCATTATAAGATATTCAAATGTTCCCCATGGAGTAGTAAAAGTTGTCTTATGCCTATCTTCAGCTTTAAGTATGATCTGATTATAACATGAAAAACCATCAAGCATGGAAATCATTCCTGATCTTGTTACTCTTTGAAGTAAAGTTTCCATCTTGGGAAGGGGGTAGTGGTCCTTTGTGCAAGCAATGTTCAAATTCCTGAAGTCAATACATATCCTGATCTTTCCATTATTCTTCCTAGCAACAACCAAATTTGAGCACTATGAAGAATGTCTAGTTTGGGCAATGATTCCTACCTCTAACATTTTATGTAACTCCTGTTGGACCAAAGGAGCTAACTTGGGGTTCATTTGCCTCAATTTCTGTCTAAAGGGCTTGGTTTCTTCCTTAAGAGGAATCACATGCTGAATCACATCCTCCCTATAGACCTTGAGCTCATCATAACTGAAAGCCAAGACATCCCTATATTCTTTCAATAACTTAACAATTTCATTTCTTTCTTCTATAGGGGTAGTCTTGCCTATCTTTACCATCCTAGGCTCTTCATTAGTTCCAATGTTAACTTCTAGGTGGTTGATCCGTATTATTTTCGGCACGAAATGAGACCGGAGATATAATAAAGAAATGCACAAAGATATCGCGTATATCGAATAATATAACATAAATATATCATACATTGAACCATAAACACAGATATATAGTAATACACGATTTCTATTAATCAAAGAAATGTACAGAGACTATAAAAATACAGAGTGAAAGACTCGCTAGAATGGTGGCGGCTTATCTCCGAGAAGAGATGTGACGGCTGCGCTCATTCACAAGAAGATGGTTACAATGAGGCTCTGAAGGCCTTTTTACAATAATCAGGAATGCCAAAAACCCTAGACATCCTAACCCTAGAGATGAAGCGCCAAAAGTCATGTGGGCCCCGTTTGGGTAAGTGGGTACATCAATTTCCTGGGGTCATAACTTTTGCATACGATCTCCGTTATAGGAGTGTGATAGCTCGTTGGAAATGTATCGTCGAGGAGATTCATTTTGGGGGCTCAATCATGCCTTTGACTATCATTGAGAACCTCGATCTCGAAAAACCTTCATTTGGGCCTTGAAAATGGCCCCGGAAGTTAAAAACTGCTAAAAATAGTAAATTGCCAAAATTGTAAAAAAACTGTTTTGAGCCAGTCGGAAAAGGTGGGTGGCCACCGATATCCACCTGGATCAATGGTCACATAATTTTTTTTTCGAGTCTTCTTTTTGCTTGTGACCATCTAGTCTATCAAAGTCCCTTTCTAAGGACACAACTCGCCTAGGGGGTGTTTTCACCTTATCAACATTTTCAGTATAATTACATCCTTCCTCTTTTATATTGATGCCAAAATCTGAAAACTCATGCATATGAGTCAAAAACTTGATAAACTGTTTGTCATCATCAAAAACCTGTCAATGATTCATGTTATCAGGAACTGAGGGTCTAACAATCACTTCCATGGAAATATTTTCATCAATCAAGCTATCTGGAAGCTGCGACTACAAGTTCATCTGCCTTTGAATTTTGTTCTCTAGGAATAGCAATCAGGTTTAAAGCATCTAGATCATTGATTAAGTCCCAAATTGCATTCCTATAACCTTTCAATTTCTCGGATTTGCAAGTAAATTTATTCTTCAATTGTTGTATGACCAAATCTGAATCCCCTTTGATATTTAGACATTTAACTCCCCTATCTCTGCAAAGTTCTAAACCAAGGAGCAAAGCTTCATACTCAGCTACATTATTGGTTGCATCAAACTCTAATCTATAAGCAAACTTAGACACTTTACCATTTGGAGCTTGAAGCATAATTCCAACACCTTTTCCTGCTCTAGAAAAAACACCATCAAAGTTCATGTACCACACTTTGTCTAACAAATTGTCTTGAACTTTGTCTTTTAGGAGCACAATGGAGTTAGACAAAATGGCATAATTACCAAGACCTTCATCATCATACTTTAATTCATTTATGGGGTTCTTGGGGTCTTCCACATGGTATTTTATATACACCTCCCTAGTCAACTTGAAAGTGCTTCAATCTAGAGTAGGGAGGGTGGCATAAGATAGATCCATTTGTAAACTACAACCCAAATCTGCAATTGCCTTTCTATTCAACAACATTCCCCAAAGATCCAGAACATCAACCACTACAATATCCATTTCAATCATAATATCCGGAAATATTGTTAAGTGCACTTGCAAACCCTTAATCAATCCATATACTTCAATTGTCTGACTATCCAAGGCACAAATGTTATGATAAGGTCTAGATATTCTTAAGTTTAACTGTTCCATTACTTTCTTAGTCATAACATTAGAGCTTGCTCCTGAATCTAACATGCAATTGTGTAACACTTTGTCATTCACAAATAGAGAAAGGTAGAAAGACAAATTCTTCTCATTTTTCCTATCCCAATTCTGCAAAATCATTGGTGCATCCTAGTAGGCCACGACTGGTTGCTTCTGCACAACACTTTTAGGGGGTTCTTCTATGGCTTTAAGTAGATTTTCCTTTTGAGAAGGGATTTTCATAATTTCTGATACTGGTACCAAAATCTTTGCATTATTCAGCCAACCACCTAAGTGAATATTCAAATCTGCATTAATAGGTATATTAGACTTAGGAAGACTTGGTGATACCTTGGGAACACTAGTTTGACCTTTATCATGCCCTTTATTTCCATTCCTTTGGTATKTAATGYCTTTATACTTAKCCATTTYTGCAATTTGTTGGGGTGTGGGCTTGGGCCCATACTTTTCTRTTGYCTTATCAACAATACCACTCATGAAGTTTCCACTACTTCCATGACCACTATCATTCATCCAATCATACATGYCTCCATAGTACTTTCTACCACACATATTTATCTGTTCATTTCCATAATCATTATAACAATCCTCAAGGAAAACTGGACAAGTAGCTTCCTCATGAAACTCACCACAAGGCCTACAATAAGGTATAGCTTGATGATCTACCAAGCTGGTGGATTCAAAATGATTAGGTGGCCTTCGATCATTTTGGGGAGGTCTTTTTGGCCACTTATCATTTGGCTTATGTTGTTGTCTATTGTTTTGGGACCTCTCCATAGTAATCAACCTATTTTGCAATGCATTGATCTGATTGGCATGGTTAATCTCCATTTGCTTTATTAACTGGGTCAATTCCTTAATCCCATCACTTGATGATTCTTGACCCTCTGGTTCCTTCCTCTTCTCATCATTAACCTTTGAAGAAGAACCTCTTGTGAAACCAGGAATATTTGACTTCCTAGCCTCAACCATAGTTTGTTCAACTCTTATAGCTGTACTTTCTGCTACTTCTAAAGTTTGAGGATCCTTATCCCTTAAGGCATACCTCATTTCACCTTCAAATGCCTCAATATAATAAATCAAAATGGTTGCATCGGAGGGCTTAATGTCCTTATGAAGGCTCTTCACCAAGCTATTAAACTTAGTGTTAAATTCAACCACGGTTTCATTCTCTTTCTTTTGACTGGTGGTAAGAGAAGCAAGCTGAAATCTATGTTCCTTTTGATCACCCCATCTCTTCCTAAACTCATTCAATATTTCCTCAAGGGTGCTAAACTTAGCTGCGGAAAAATCAGTAAACCATTCAGTAGCATCTCCTTCAAGAGAATAGACAAACAAGGTCATCTTTACATCTTCTTCATCATGACCCCTACAATATCTTTCCACACACATCTGAAAGTTGAGGATGTGGGACTTGACACTTATAGCATTGTTCCCCCGAAAGGTAGGCAACTTGTCAATGGCCTTCTCAGGAACTGCATGAGGGGAGCCTTGGATTGCTGCAAATTTCAAAGGTCACAAAAAGATACTCATGGATAAGTTAGGATTATTAGTGGGGTTATTAACAGTTGGTTGATTATTGTTTTGGAACAAGTATTGGATATCAGTGAGTGCTTCATCCCAAGACTTTCAAGTAGCCTCCTAGGAGAAAGGTGTCTCAACCTCCTCCTATAAACCTTCTCAGGTTCAGGAAAATGATGAATCACCCCACTTGAATTGCTCCTAGTAGTATACCTGACATAATTATTCAATGGATTCACCACTTGGAAAGGAAACACACAAAATCAACCAATAAAAGTTCAATGAATTTTAGGGACTAAAGTTTTTATTACTTAGTTCTTAAAAAATTAAGTTAAGTCGTTTTGACCAAGGATAAATGACTTATGCCCAGCAACGGCGCCAAAGATGTTGTCGTCCTAATACACACTTGCAAACATGAGCAAAGTCAAGCTCACTTAGTGTGTCCTTGGAGGCACAATGCCTAGGTTCACAGTCCACACTGTTACCTTGACTGAAACCTCTTCCTTCTAGGCTTACTACTAGGGAAGCCAAGGGGGGTAGACCCTAGTTACTAGATGTGATTTAACTTTGAAGTTCTAGGAGTTGGTTTTAATTTGTTAAAGGTTAAGGGGAAAACTAGCCTATGATGCTAAGGCAGCAAATGCAAAGTGGAAGATTAATTATGACAAACAAACCCTTCCTTAAGTCAACTAAGACTAGTGCCTAAATGTTGGGCAAGGGGTCAACTAAGTTTGAGGGTGTTCAATTACAAAGGATTACAAAGTTACAACTACCCCACAACAAAGAATAAGAAATGCTACTAGGATACAAGATATACACAAGATATGAATGAACAAGATTACAAGGTGCCAAAAAGATATTCAAAGTTAAGATCAATCACATAAGGCCAAGCATGACCCAATAACACTTACTCTATTGGACTGCTTTTCAATGGCAATCACTAAAGCACTCAAGATTCAACAAGATGATGCCTCCCCAATGGGATGTTCAACTTCTTAAATCACACCACAAGAGAATAACATAAGAGATGTAAATACTTGGAAACTCAATGATCAAGAAATATAACACTTAGATATTCAAACCACAAGATTGCATAAAAGATTGATAAAAGTAAATGTACTTGCAAGATAGACTTCTAAACAACCATCAAAAGATATGCCAAAGTAAATCTTTTGTCTAGGAGACTAAGTGGTTAGGAGTTGCTTAAAGATTAGATAAATTTTACTTGCCCTCCCCCTAACTAAGTGTTTGAACCTTAAACCTCCTCCTCCTATTGCCAAATGGCTGCCGGATGCTCAAGATAGTAAGGCAACGAGGCCCACCCTAGCTTTCATGGTCAGCCCTGCAGTAAGAGTACTTCCCGGAGAGGACACACACTTGGTGCGCCACGAGACAGTCCCTTGCCACTACCCTCCGTTGTTTTCATCAAACCCGTTTTAGATGGTGAAGATGGTGGAATTAGGTTGTCCTAGTTGGTCTAAAATGTTATTATGACTTATGGGTAAGTCTTAAGATGTGTTGTGAGTGTTTTAGATGAATTTTAGGTGTCCAGAAAGTATGATTTAAGTCCAAAACCGAAACTTAAAGTGACTGCTGTGAATGTGTTATAACTTATGAAATTGCAGCATGTAAACATATATGAACTTGTAAATAGAAGCTGAAAAAATAAAGAGACATTTACATTATCATTCGGTAACCCATAGCATGTGTTAAGTATATGAAAAGATGTGCCATGAAGAGGGCAATAACAACTTGCCAAAAGGAACAACATATGTGATTTAAACCATTTAAACACATAAGCTATTCCATGAAGAAAGCAAGCTAAGGACTTAATTAATTGCTGAAAATAGAATCAACCATACACCATTTACTTGCCAAACGAGATGAGAACTTGAAAACACAAGAGGCTTGCACAAAGTAAAAGAATTGCTTTAAGACATACTATTTGACCATGTGTGTATTATGCATGAGATATAAGAAACTTAAAGCAAGTAAAGATATGTGCCTCAAAGGCTTAAGCTATGACTTAGTGTATGTATGACCAAAGCATAAAAAGATTGCAAATTATTTAACCATTAGCACATGATCATCACATCACTAATCTAGCCATACGATATTGGGGGTTACTCTCCCAAGGTGTAGGCATTGAATTTTAAACAAAACTTGAAAATAACAAACCACTCACAATGGCACAAGGTGGAGGCAAGCCTACCAATGTTGTGTCAAAGAGGGTTGGAAAGAAAAACTTAAACGATTATTATTATGCTAACCACACAACCTTGTCTTGTGGACAAGTGGGGCAATAAATAAAAATTACTTAAAGGAAATCTAAAATCTAGCCCAACGATTTTGGGGGGTTGGCCTAGCCAATCATTCTCCCAAGGTGTAGGCAACTAAAACTTGCTGAAAACGAAATACCCAAATGCAAAAAGATACAAGAGAAGGCAAGCCTCAAGGGAACTTCCCGGGGGCTTGCTACAATGCTAGAATAGAAAGGAGATAGAAGAGAGAATGTTCCCCAACTATTGAGGAAGCCCTTGAGGTGTTGTATGGGTGGATTTGAGCAGCATATCCCCTTGTTTTTGGTAAGAACCTGCAAAAACCAGAAAGCAAATGCTTGCTGGAAATGCTGCACAACACAACAAAGTCAAGAAAAATTTCTATTTTTTACGCAGAATTTTTTCACATAAAATCTCCAATTGAAATGTAGAATTATTTGACCTATCTAAGATGGTTAGCTAACTGAAATATATGATGAAATGAAACATAAATATAGGAGTAAACAAACTAGGAGTTTATGAAAATCTTGAGGAAAGACTCCTTCTTGAGGCTTTCCCAACAATCCCTTGAAGTGAACCTGCAAAACTCAAGACAAATAGTGAAGCATAGAATAGATAATGTGTATGGATAAGCTAGTTACTTGAAATAATTCTAAGAACTAGCTACCCAACACAAATAAATTAGCAAGACTACTCTTTGTTAATCTACCCAAATAAACTATTTCTTTCAAGATCTATTCAACACAACCCAAATGAACTCAAATACCACAATATCACCTCATGTGAAGAATGCAACAAGAATACTCTTGGTGATTCAAAAATCTTCGAAAGTTTTATTAATCCAAAGTGAAAGTGTTGCAGCAACAAGTTGCTCCAAGACTCTCAAGAGCATATGAGTGCAATGACAAGATGGCAAGAGCAAGAGAATGGGGCAAAATTCCAGTATAGTAACACTAGCTCAAAGAATGGTAATGAAATGAGAGGAAGAGGGATTTATTTATACTTCAAAAGGCAAAGTGAAGGCACTTGGATGGATGCCAAGTGTTGCAAATCCAAGAAATAGAGGGAGTCTTTAGAAGAGAGGCGCAAGTCTAGGGTTTGGGGCATGGATAGATGAGGTGGAGTGAGTGAGTGGAGTGTGGGGACCATGTATGGGTGAGGTGGTAGGCTAGGAAGGGCGCACAACCTATGGGAGGGGCCCACACATAAAATAAAAGGGGTTTTCAAAGGTTTTGTGTGGAGGGGGGCACAAATCCCCCTAGAAGGCATGAGTAAATGAGTGAGGGAAAAGGTGAGGGGGTGTGTGAATGTTATAAGGTAGGTTGGGTAGTCTAGGGATGACCCTACTTGCTCTTTTCCATCTTTACATTGATCCATTAACTCATTTTTACAAAAATTACAATTTTGACTTAGCAATAAAAATTGTTGTTTTAACTGACTTTGACTCTGGGTGGACAAATGACTAGCAAAACTTGTCCGATTGAGCTGAAACTTGGTCCATGGGTGTAGGGGGTGCCTTTCCATTTTATTTGAGCACAAATACCCCTATCAAAAGCCCAAAGACCTAGTTTTTACAATGATTTATCAAAAACACTTAATTAATCAAATAATTAAAATCCCAACCTTAGGAAAATTAATTAAATTTAATTAATTAAAAAACCCTATCTAGACTCAACGAAATTTCGCGAAACTTTCTACAATGTCTAACATGGTCATTTACATTATTCCTAAACAATAGCTACCAAAGGATGAGACCATTGGAACATCGTTCATCACTTTGGAGGAATTATTGCAAGTGTGAGGGAAAAACTCATGGGAAATCAACCAGGCTGAAAAGCCCAATTGACAACCTGAGGATAAAAAACCCTCCGTGAAAAGAATTCTCCCAATGAAAACATCCCAAGGTACCTGACCTAACTATGATCCATGCAGACCTATTACATTATTAACCCACACAGAGGTGCGAAAATTCCGTTTACAAAATTTTGTGCTGGAGGCATAAAATGCCCAGTAGAACCAAACTGTCTTCAACATACTTGCATCTGATGATGCATATCTTCATGGCACATGGAGTTGACCCCCTAGTTGAATAGGCGGTCAACACATACTTCTATAGCTTACTTATGTCAAATTAATCAGCATTGAGCAATTTATACATCATTGATTCACTAGTACTAGTGGTAGGTAAGACAGTATATATTCTGATTCCATAAAGAGGAAGTTGGAGTCTCCTCAACTTATTGATCCAGCATGGGAAGAAAGAAAATTTGTATATAGAAGTCAATTATTTTGAACTCGAGAAAGAGGATCTTTGATAGAATTGAACTCGTCAATGTTACCATAACAATAATTATTCAGTTTTATAACAGGAGATACACTTTCGGAAAGATGAATTTCAGATTAAAAGCATGACCATTGTTCATGATGAATGACACATTATTTCAGTAAATTTATGATAGAACTTGACAAGTTGTGAATGCCATTAACTTCTTTGAGAACCAAATCAAGAGCAAAAGGATCATGATATCCAAAATCCTTTTATTATGGAAGACCATCAAAATTTTGGATTTTGTGTAACAATAAATGGTGAATAGTCTTGGCATATATGCAGCTCTATTCAATGTTAACATATAAGAAGCAAGAGTTGAACTCTTGCATACTTTTAGGAACTAATACTAAAAAACACCACTTCTGCTCATTCTATACGAATTAGAGATGCAACACCAAAATATAGTAGTATTTGTACATGAAGATTATAGTTAATTGACCACAGGACCACCATAGTGGACAAAATGTCACAAAGGACTCATGCTAACAATTAATTCAGAATCCACAGATATTGATATTTTTTCTCCAGGGGGTCATTATGAACTTCTGAATTTAGAAAGTGCCGAATTGTTGTCCATGGAAAGGGATAAAAAAAGAAAACATTCAGCTATTGCAAATAAAGTTCAAAGGCAAAGATATTCTGATTAGGTCAACCATATTATTTACAAATGAGTTACCTTTCTACAATAAACTCCTTAATTTGTATACCCGTGTGGCGTGCACCCTCCTGTAAACTCAGGAGAACTTGATCACCAACTTTTAGGGTTGAAACAGGTACTGCCAACTGTCTTGCTTCTTTATCTGCAAACAAATGTTCTGCTTACATATTCCACAACCCAAACATTTGACTCTTCAAGAATATATGGAAAAAAAACCAAAAATTGACTGGATAAAGGTTTAAGAAATCAACAAGAACTTTAATGTAGATCAATACCTTGACAAGGAGGACAGACTAAACTAACCGTTTCTGCATTTTGTAAGAGAATACTGCACTCTGCAATATCGGCAGATTCTATCTGCAAATATGAGGGATACAAAATTGAGATTTTATTCAAAAGATGGAAAACAAGAATTTAAATTTTTTTTTTTTTTCCTTAACTTAAGTTGTTGATCCTCATGCAAGTAACATGATAAGATGGCATTAAATGTTTGATTGTCCTGTTAAATTTCAGGAGCTTGAAATAGAAGCCCAATTAGGTAGAAACCAACAGGTTTCTGGCTTTGGATGGACTTTCAAGGGTATTTAACACTAGTACTTTAGAAGTGGCCAACATTTAGTGTTTAAACATGCAGTTCACATTAGATTCCTTTCTTATAAAGCCAATTCAAGTTGATTCTGAAAACAGACTAACAGGACCTCAAAATCTGGAAGCCTATCACAATATATAATGCTCAGTGAAGAGGAACCAACAGAAGCTAAACCTTTATATACATTCAGCAAAGTGCATTCACATGGACTGTACATGATACCATGGTCAATAGTGAGAATCTCACAAAAGTCATCAGATGCACCGAGCATTTATGATTCTATTACTGCACTAACAGCCAAAATAGAAAGACAAGTGTTATCCCTCTGATTACACATCTGATTTTCATCACACATTGCAGGGATTCGCAGGATGGTACTTCCATTGGATTGCTTGAGTACTTTGGATTGGAGGAGATTCATTTCTCCTTGTGATGGATTGTCGTGGCTTGGTTCTCTCTTCATGGTTTCACATCTTTGGTTGGTGGATGCGCATTATCATATTGGTGGACAGTTGGTGGTGATGCTTGCTACTTCATGTGACTTATATTGGCATCATAGTGTTCTTTAAATATTTCTCATCATGGCTAGATGGTAATTACCCCTTGCACACATGTATGATGTCTTCCTAGTGATTGATAGTAACATGACATGATTCTAGTGCATAGACATGTTGTGGCTGTTGTTTGGTGGTTGATGGCCTAGGAGATAAGTTCCCTAGCACATGATGATGTATTGTATAGATTGATGTCACATGGAGGTGGGGTTCTTGGCATTGATCCCTTTTCATATGGTTCTAGCATGGTTATTAATGTATTGGATGTGTTGTACAAGGTTGGGAGGCCTCCTAGCGTGAGTGCCCTAGGAAATCTTGGTGTATTTCATGCTTGTTACACATGGTTACTGTTATCCACCAGGTTGCACAAGCTGGATTTCCTGAAGAGTCGCCGAAGGATGAGCAAGCAATGCTCATACATGCAGAATTCAGTGATTCAGCAGGCCCTGAAAAGGCCCCTTTTCCCGTATTTCCACTATTGTAATAAGTGTTCTAAGTATGAGAGAATGTAAAAGGCTATTGGCCACCCTTGATCTGGGAGTGGGCACATACTCCAGAGTGTTTTTTTTACTTGTTAATTATCTTTTCTTCTTACCTTAGTGAGAGGATTAAATAATTTCTGAGTTTTTTCACTCGGAAAAAGACTTGCTCCAAAGCCGAAGTATGTGTTGACAAGCAGGTCTTGACATGGAAAATCCAATGTCTAGTGTCACAATGTATATAAGCTCATACTAGAACATAGTGTCCGGGTTATTTGGAAATTACGGCTAAGTCTGATAGGTTTTTTTTAAAGTTTTAGCGAATTAATTAAATTCCCGCAAAATTGGAATTTATTAATTCTGAGTCAATAAGTGTAAAAATATGGCATCAGATGTTCTTAGATGCCATATTTACAGTCGTTTTTGGGTCCAGAGCATGGTGTAAACCCCTATTTCCCATCTTTCGAGGCTAAAAA
>ML776643.1:0-13529 GCA_009831015.1 Picea engelmannii
TGTTTGTCAGCAAAAGTATGCAGTAGACATCATCAAAAGATTTCGCATGGAAGGATGCAATCCAACAGAAACCCCCATACCACTAGGCACAAAATTGAGCAAGAATGATGAAGGTCCTACAGTGGACTCTACCCTGTACAAAATTTTAGTAGGCAATTTGTTGTATCTTACAGCAACTAGGTCTGACATTATGTATGTAGCTAGCCTTGTTTCCAGATTCATGGAATCCCCCAAAGATTCTCATTGGAAAATGGTGAAACGAATTTTGAGATATGTTGCAGGAACTCTCAACTTCGGCTTATGGTACACTAAATCTGATAGTAATCAACTTTCTGGTTACACAGACAGTGATTTTGCAGGCAGCCTAGATGACAGGAAAAACACATCTGGACATGTTTTTCAACTGGGCACGAACCTAATCTCATGGGCATCAAAGAAGCAATCAATTGTTTCAATATCTTCTGCAGAGGCAGAGTATGTCGCTGCTACCTCAACATCTTGTCAAGCTGTGTGGCTGAGAAGAATATTGAAATATATGTCACATACAGAAAATGATCCAACACCTATTTTTTGTGATAATACTTCAGCAATTGCTTTATCCAAAAATCATGTGTTTCATAAGAAAAACAAACACATTGACACTTGTTTTCATTTCATACGCGAGCTAGTCAATAATGGTGATATTCCACTACAATTCTGTGGTTCTTGAGATCAGCTTGCTGATATCTTTACAAAGCCATTAGGAAAGTCAGTTTTTGATTTTTAGAGATAGCACTTAGGCATAATTCTGGACAGCTGTACTTTATATTCTTGATTTGCTTGAGCCTATTTAGCTCAGCTATTTCCCATTGCATTGTAACCTCTTCCGTTCTTCTTACATTCCAATACACTGTTTTCTGTTCTATTCTTTTCTCTCTGCATTTTTTGCTTCACAATTTATCACCTATTTTCTTTAAGCATGCACTGGATCTCCCAGAACGTGAGTTTGTCTTTCTGTTTTATAGCGTATTTGCTGAAAATGGCATCGAACTTGGCAGGGTCGAACCTCACTTCGGTGTCGTACACCTCTGTGTCGCTTCTGTGCTTTACTGGATGTTATCAACGTATATAGGAAATTTCAGTGATGGTATCCATCCCTGCGCACGAAAATCAATACTGTCTGAGAAAAAAAATAATGAAATGTCATACCTCAAATATGTGATGCATTCGAGGCTTTTAGGTTAAAATTACTTTCAGCAATATACTTACAGGAAGAGTATAGTAGCTGAAGAATACGTTCGTAAACACTGCTAGGAAAAGGGAAAAGAGTACGTTAAACCCTATGGCACGAAATCCTGCAAGTTTAATTTTTTTAAGTCTATTTTAACTTTGCACGGTTAGATAAATTGGATTGGAAGAAAGCAAGACTATATCAGTGTTTAAACATGACCACAAATAGCCAGAAATAGGTTAGCGAAGAAATCGGTTCCTCTGTTTCTTAGACCTGGTAATTGTTCCAAAACCAATTAATCTAGAAAACGTTCTCGAACAATTCAAACAAAGTTACAGACAAGATCTTTTTGTCGCTTTTGCTGAAATAAATAAGAATACTGACTCTGCATAGATCGAAATTGTTTCAGCTGCGATGAATAAGATCTACGTGTCTAGCAGAACTCTAAATTTTTAATGACAGTCATTAAATTTTATAAAGTAACGTTGTCTAGTTTGTTTGTTCGCTTAATAATCACATAATAATCACATAATTGATACAATGATTTATGTGGAAATTTAATAAAAAAAAATCAATTATTAATGATATTGGGTATTCTTATTATTATTAAAAAAAAAATTACAATAGCCAATCTCAAACATATCATCATCCTTTTCTCACTTACACTGCTTACTATACACCTTGCACTTTACATCACACTTTCGCCTATTTGAATATGCTAATATATATAACATCTATCTCTCTAAAAACATAAAAAGAACCGACATGCTGGTTAAGTAGGACACAATTACAGAGCTGAGCTTTACTGAAAAGTGGCAAAGAGTTAAACAAATCTGATGAAGAGTGGCCAACCTTTGTAAGTATCACACGGATAAATAATTCCATCCCTGTGTTTTTCGAAGAACGCCACATGCTGCTGAAGAACGCTTAATCCGTGGACCCATTTATATGCTCTGAATCCACAGCTGCTAAAGCTATTGCTAAATCTACGTTAGGAACCCATATCAAAACAAATACAGGTTATTCAAATTTAATAATCACACTATCTATATATCCATCTTAACTATGAATTTATGGATTTAACGACAAATTAAAACACTGGATTTAACAACAAATTAAAACACTCAAAGTGCAAAACCTGAGATAGGATGTTAAAAATGATCCAGTATTGAATTAAAACACGAAAACCTGAGTTAGGATCCATTAATAAATTTGGGATCATTATGTGGATCTATGCAAGCTTCTATTAGAGTACTTATGGTGCATACATGGCTTTGGCATTTGCTCTTGCAGGTGGATGTTCAATGTGTGTTGTGGATTCCATGGAATCCACAGCATAGTGAAAGTTTGACACGATCAGTGATTCCTTGGAATCGCACAGGAAACAAATACGTCATCTTCCACAAGCGCCCTCGTTTACTATAAATTGAGAAGTGTAGATTGAGTTTGTTTTATATTTAGAATCGTATGTGTGGATTGAGTTTGATTTATATTGTATAATTATAGTTTTGGTGATGGTTTATTAATGTTTAAAAAAATGTTATTATTAGTAATGTAGCTACTTACTAAGGGGATAAATTTGTTTTTAAAGTTTTTAAAATTAAATCTCTTACTCACTTGTTTTTAAAGTTTTTAAAATTAAATAAAGATTTATTTTAAAATTATTATTTTAGTGTAATGTAAATTTTAATTATAAAATTTATTTTATCAAAAATTTAAATAATAATAATAATAAGTTATTATAAGAAATAGTAATTTAGAAAGGTAAGGTATATACATCTTAGATGCATAGTAGGTAGGGTATGTACACCTTCTTTTGTAAAATATTTTGTCCTACAAACAAAAAGTTTTATATACCAATTTAATGTGTCCCTTTACCATGATCTTAAAATTATATTATTATTATTTATTATTTATATTATGTTATATGTCCTCAAAACCTTGTTTGTGTGAAGTATGGAGTAATCCAATTTTGGAAATGCTTTACCTTGTACGAAAAAAGTTGTTTGTGAGGAGTATTTCAATTTATAGAAACACTTCCCCAGGGTGAGGTGTTATCTTGTCAAGCATGATTAAACGCCACATGGACCTTGGCACAACCACCTCGAGCATGAGGTATAATCTGAAGCAGGTCACAGTCGTAGGTTTTAAGGTCCGTAGCATTTCCCAGATGTTCAATTTAATATTACAGGGTGCGACGGAGATCAGATGAACTGTTTTTGTTACCACTGCTCTACAAAGATTTATTGAGACAATTACGGTAATTTTCATAGTGAAACGACATGGGGCTATGTAATTGTTGAGGACAAATTTCCTAATTTATTTGTCAAAGATCAGGGGGAAGCATCTTTGAGGAATTTCCTGATTTATTGGTCCAAGATCGGGGAAAGCATCTTTGAGGAATTCTGCTAACAACAATCCAGAAGATGTGATCAGTGCGTCTACCCAAGGGAATTATGAAAGCATGGTACCTCAAGAGCAAAACACATGAAACTCTCAGTCAGGCATCGAGGAACCCTAGGTTCTTCTCATCTGAAAAATTGGACCTCATCTTTGATATTCGTAGAGATTTGGTGGACCAACTATTTCACCAGGAAATATTGGAACACAAATTTGGTAGACTATATGACATGCTCTCGGTTCAACAACAAGGCCAATACTTCCTACATTGGCCATTTCAACTAGTGGTCATCCCAAGTTGTCCTCCTCCTCTCTGCTCGAATTGCAAACGCGAAAAACACAATTCACAATGATAATTAACAATCACACATATAAGGAACACATGGATTTCACGTGGTTCACCCAAATGTTGGGTTACGTCCACCAAGCATAGGCATCGTTTGTCTTATTATTCATATCATGGAGATTACATCAGCTCACTCACACTCAGTGATTTTGCCTCTATGGGCTTACATGAATTTATACATTCACACAAGAAACTGATTAGTAAATGAAATCCCTATCCATATTCTAACTTGGTCTATTTGGTTGTAACCAACACAGAATAATAGGATCCAAATCTGTTCTTCGTAATTTGTTGTCACCAAATCCCAACAATCTCCACCTTGACAACAATTAACCTAATACCTTGCTCATTCCTTTTGTTCATCACCTTTTCTGCAAGCCAAGAGAAGCCAAGCACCACTACAACTTCTCTAATAAAACTGGTTTCATGATCTTGCCTGTGTGACTTGCACAAGTTTGGATTTCTTGAGGGGTCACTCCGCCTCCAACATGTCTTCCACAACTTTGTTGTTAAACATATTTAGTGATAGATCTCCTTCTATCCAAAACACCTGTAAAATATACATTACACTTATCACAGACCATCTCAGTGTAACCATTATAGGTGACATTTGTGCTTCTCAAACGCTGAAGCACCCATTTCAATGCAACACATGAATCTGTCACGTATCTGACAACATCATTAGCATGTGAAACATCTTATCTTAACCATTCCATCACATACAACAGACCTCCTACTGAAATTACACGAGACATAACCTTTTATTCTTTATAGACATGCCCTATGCTTGAAGAAAACTTATAATGGAAAGCAAGAGGGACAAAAACTGGTTTTACAATGTTCATACTAAACTCCAACCACAACTTACCATTACCATCTCTGTATACTTCCATGCCCATAATTTGTTTTTATGCTACTTGATCCCTCATCTGAATTGTCCTGTCCAACATAGTCATTTTCTTACTGATTTTATCCACGCTTTGTCTTGCATCGAGCATATCATCAACAAATAACATCAAGACTGTGAATGTACTGTAATTTGTATAGTTATTCCCACCCTTTGAATAATTCCGACTCACTATGAAAGATTCAAACATATTGTATATTTGGCTTGGTACCAATAGGCCATACAATGGATTTTCTAGCATGTAAACAAATTTATCGTTGCGATCTTGAATCAACCCTTTTGGTTGTTCCATACATACTATATCTCTATCAATGATGAACTTGTGAAAAGTAGGATCCCACACTCAACATCCCTTTATACCACCGTCATAATTTGCAGAGATATAAAACAAGCAGGAATTCAAAAACAAAGATTTTATGTCTGGAAATGATTTTCTGCTTACCAATACTTGCAATTCTTTCTTGCTTTTATGACCTTGATTCTTCTACCATAAACAAGAAGATACATCTGTCACTTCAGATGCAATTTCAATACTCCCTTCCAGCTTATAAAGGTTATCAACCTTTGTTTCCTTCATCACTAATAAACTATCTTTCGACAATGTGAGTGCTCCACCTTGACCTGTATACTTATATCCACAAGAATCCAACACTCCCAATGAAATAAAATTTGATTTAAGATCAAGTACATATCTAACATCCGTTAATTCCCTCACAATACCATCGAACATCCTGATTCTAATGCTGCCAACCCAACAATTTTACAGGGAATACCATTTCCCATAAACACTACACCCTTATCACCATATTGGTAAGAAAAGAACCAATTTCTATGTGAGCACATGTGGTGGGAAGCACCTGAATCTAACTGGCATTCTTCTTGATATTGTAAATTACTAGAAACAATTAAAACTTGATCAATCATACCTGAATTTGTTATAGCCAAATTTGCTTCCTTCGTAGAGTTTTCCTGATATTCTTTTCTCTTCCAACAATGTTTCTTGAGATATCTTGTTTTGCCACAATACCAACATTTTTCTTTACCCTTTTTGTGTCTTGACTTAGATCGATAAAAAATTCTCTCATTCTGCTCTTTAGTTCGACCTCTGACCAACATCTCCTCTGAAGTCGAGGCTTCTTTACTAGATTTTCTCCTCGTCTCCTCAGCCAACAAAGCTCCTACAACAGAGTCATAATTTAAAACATTTGCTAAGATAAAGCTAATAGAGGTGACTAGATTATCCCAAGATTCAGGCAACAAACACAATAGTCTAATAGCCTTATCTTCATCTTCAAAATTAACTTCCATACTAGTCAATTGAACTATAAGGGTATTGAAGGTATTTAAATGATCAACAATTTTTGTACTTTCTTTCATCCGCAAACTGTACAACTGTCTCTTCAAGTAGATCCTGCTCGTCAAGGACTTCGTCATATATAGAATTTCCAACTTGCTCCATAAGCTTGATGTTTTATCCTCTCCTACGATATTAAACAAAAACCCATCCTCCATACATAAACGAATGGTACTAAGATCTTTCACATCTAGATCTTCCCATTCCCATTCCATCATGGATGTTGGTTTCTTTGACTTGCTTGCCAATGCTTTTTGCAACCCTTGTTGCACCAGTAAATATCGCATCTTGAGTTTCTAGAGCTCAAAGTTGTTTTTACCACTAAACTTTTCAACTTGAAACTTCGAACTCTGCATCTTAGCCATTAACACAAAAATCTCCCAATACCCACTGCTTATAAAAATCCTTTTAAATGTGGAAAAAATTATAAATAAGATTAAATGTGGATCCTTAAAAAATAACCACAAAAAAGTTTAAAATAATATTTTTTTTTATATATTTCATGAAACCCTTTATATCCACTTCATACCTAATCATCCACGTGAGATCCACCTCTCATAAAAGGTATTCCTTTAAATATTATCTTAAATTCCAAATATAATAATCCTTTTAATTAAAAATGCTCTTTACTTTAATTCGCATTCAAACCTCCACCTTTACTTCATTCATCCTCCACGTGACTTGACTTTCACCTTTAAAAAAAAAATGAATTTTGAAAAACCCAAAAAATTTCACCATACCTTAACTTTTCAAAAATAAACCATGCAAATATTTTACTTGGGTGATCGACGTCTCAACACAACGCTCCCACTATCAAAATAAACCAATGCTGAAAATTGGAATTTGAAGAAAAACATAAGGGGCGGCTAATCAACGCTCCCTCACTCCTTGACGCCCAACGCTGACTTAACCAACGCTCTCTCTCTCGTCCTTGTTTTATACATAGAGATTCAACTCCTGCAAAGGGCCTCACAAATCTCCAAATCTCCCGCGGATGGCCTCACAGATCTCTAAATCTCCCGCGGATGGCCTCACGGATCTTCAAAGCTCCGGTCTGATACCACTTGTTAGAATTGCAAACGCGGAAAACACAATTCATAATGATAATTAACAATCACATATATAAGGAACACAAGGATTTCACGTGGTTCACCCAAATGTTGGGCTACGTCCACCAAGCATAGGCATCGATTGTCTTATTATTCAGAGCATGGAGATTACATCAACTAACTCAGACTCAGTGGTTTTTCCTCTTTGGGATTACATAAATTTATACATTCACACAAGAAACCAATTAATAAATGCAATCACTATCCATATTCTAAGTTGGTCTATTTGGTTGTAACCAACGCAAAATACTAGGATCCAAGTCTTCTTGGTAATTTGTTGTCACCAAATCCCAACACTCTCAAGTGCAATGACAATGGTAATCCTCCGTTATAATGAGACTATCAAGACATGCTTCATGTTTTTTTTCTACCTCCAGGTCTTTCTAGACATAGTTTTTCCTTCCTTTTCTTATATAGCACTGGCCCATAGAAAACATAGAAATGATATAGATATCTATGATGGAGATGTCTATTGTAGCCCACAGGGCAGAGTTATTCTATTAGATTGGACATGGTTCTGGAGATGGTTTCCTATAATGGTAGCTCCAACATCAGAGACTTTGTCGTGTATTTTGATTATTGTTGATAGAAGGTAATACAATTTCTTTAGCTTACAATTTTTTTTTTATAGAAACGCTTAGATACACTTTTATTAGCATAATACCTTGTCCCACAAACAAGGGGTTTCATACACCAATTTGGTGTCTGGATTGGTCCTGAACTTAAGATTATATTATTATTATTTCTTATTAATATTTATTCTTTGTGTGATCATATTCATGAAAAAAATGTTGCTTGTATCCAGTTTTGGAAATATGTTACCTCTTATGAAAAAACAAGTTGTTTATGTGGAGTATTCCAATTTTTGCAATACCTTATCTTGTATGAAAAAAAAGTTATTTGTATGGAGTATTTCAATTTATAGAAACACTTATATATACCTCCATTAGCAGGATACCTTGGCCCACAAACAAGGGGTCTCATACACCAATCTGGTGTCTCCCTTGGCTGTGATCTTAAAATTAAATTATCTTAAATTTATATTATTATTGTTATTTATTTTTAATATTATTCTCTTTTTCTCATCACCCTCATGAAAAAATGCAATGTTGAGTGGAGTAATCCAATTTTCCCAATAAGTTACCTCTTATGAAAAAAAAAGTTGTTTCTGTGGAGTATTTCAACTTATAGAAACGCTTAAATACACATTGGTTAGTAGGATACTTTGTTCCACAAACAAGGGGTCTCATACACCAATTTGGTGTCTTTCTTGATCATGAACTTAAAATTAAATTATTTTAAAATTGTATTATTATCATTAATATTATGTTCTTTGTGTGATCATCCTCATGAAAAAAACATTGTTTGTGTGGAGTATTCCAATTTTGGCAATATTTTACCTCGTATGAAAACGTTGTTTGTGTGAAGTACTTCAATTTATAGAAACTCTTAGATACACCTTCGTTAACACGATACCTTTTCCCACAAACAAGGTATCTCATACACAAAATTTGATCATAACGACATGTTAATCTTAGTTTTAGAAAGGCTAGCCGAGGTGTCTCCATTGTGCCATCTTGACGTGTTTGTTGGACTTAAATTGATTGTTTTTCTATGAGATGCAACGTCTCTAGCTCCCTCATGAAATGCATTAGTACTTTCTCCTTTGATAGCTACCATGAGAATCTTACTCTTAATGGAAATACGAGCAAATATGAACTACTGAACACATGTTTTTTAAGGAACAAAAGAGCAAGATGGAAAATGATAAGAATCGATATGATACTGAATTTTTCAATGGATCCAAGATTGTTAACTTCATGTAACTTGTATCTGAATAAATATTAATTTATTATGTTTAGTTTGTTTTAGAGCGTGTATTTTGCATAGTTTTGATTATTTTTCCTTGTTTCTTTTTATTTCAAAATTATAAGAGAAAGGTTAATAGAGAAAGTGGTAGCAAAGGGAGAACCTTAAATAACATAGGTATTCGCACATGGCGAAGTCAAGAGATGATTTTGTTGGGTTCTTACCCGAATGCAAGTGTTGGTTATTCTCATTGTTAGCCAAGGGATGATAGGGGTTCATATTTTTTTGTGCAAAGTTCATGCGAAACACATTCAGGTAATGATTGCATCATGGTGACTCCAATATGCATATGACAAAAGGATATGAAAATTTTCATTAGGTATAATTTTACTTGAATATGATCGATAGCAATGTTTGTCATGGCTCAACGTTTCTTAATATTTTATGTTTCTCTTTTGATTACATGCAATCTACTAAAAATTTAGTTCTACCTAATTCTAAATACAATATCACAGTTCTAGTGAATTAATTTCATTTTTGTTGTTGCAATTGTGTTGGTTATTGATTGAACACATACAAATGGAGCATGATATATGTACATGATGCAAAATGACATATACACAAAGGTTTGTTACAACTATTTCAATCTTCTATGTACCATATTTTTTTAAGAAAGAAAGGATGCCATGGATACAACGTGTCATACTCTAATTGAATTTTGTGGTGGAGAATTAGGATGTGTTTCTTGGAAAAAAGAATCTTACTATTTATTATGTCACCATAAAAAATAATTTCATTAATATGTGTTTGAAAACCACACGTTTGATCTTGCAATTCACATGGCATGTATAAATGACAATGTTTTTGGCATATTTTATAGTTTCCCAAAATGCATTTATTGTAAGGAATTCCATTTCATTAGTTATTCTTTCTTTAACATATAAATTTCCTTTTGTTATTTTTTTAACGAGATACATGTGATAATGAGGTGTGCACTAGGTCATGTGTTTTTGTTCTAGCTATGTAAAATGTAATGTAAAATGTAAGTTTGTCTAGATGTGAGACTTGAGCTTGATCGACTTTTTTAGTGCAAACTAGGTTTATTAAGAAGACTATAAGGAAAATACCCTCTAGCGGGGGGTTTTGTGGAAGCCCCTATAAAAATAGCTCAAAAATAAATTTATAGCACAAGACACTAGCGGAGGCTAGCGACCAGGGGTTTTAGCGAAAGTTTCTTCACGATGCTTTTATAAATACTGAGCGCATCAATGCATTTATAATAATGATGCATGAGTGCTCTAACACATGGTGTACTGTGGTAGGGTTATTTAAAAAAAAATACTCCTGTGTGCTCCTTAAGTATTGATGTACCATGGTGCACCGTGGTAGGGTTATTTAAAAAAAAATATACTCTAGTGCGCTCCTTAAATACTATGCACCACTGATCTAACAAAATGGTGCACCGTGGTAGGGTTATTTCAAAAAAATATACTTTGTTGCGCTCTCTAATTAATGATGCACTGATGCTTTAACAAATGGCGCATCTTGGTATCATTATTTAAAAAAAATATATTGCAGTGCACTCCTTAAATACCGACGCATCAATGCTCCAAGTTGCTCTTAAAAATAGCGCATTGTGGCAAAGTTATTTTAAAAAAATATATACTTCGGTGCATCATGTAAATACAGATGCATCGGTGCATTCAAAAATTGAGCGCACCATAACAGTGTTAAATAAAAAAAATTCCCGGCGGTAAAAATTCATTTTTACCATTTTTAGTGTTGTAGAGTTCTCAAGCACTGATGCAAATTTTTCCTCTCTGAAACACCCTACCTTCGGTGCTTCCCTTGCTTTCATTCCTTTCGTCTATTTCTTAGTGCATGGATTTCAAATGTTTCCAAATGGTGGGAAAATTTGTCTTTTTGGATTACATGGCAACCATGCTTCATTGATGAGAATATGTCGAGGTAATTTCTTTGTTTCGTTATAACTTAAAATTTTTGCGGATTAAAATTCAAAATTTTGTTAAATTTCCATTGTTAAAAAAAAAAAGGTTATGCACGGTGCATTCAAGTTGTTTGGTTCGCACTGCAGATGGTGCACCTTGAAAATTTACAGGGTGCACCAAAAAACAATGATAATTTTTTTTTTTATGGCATGCGTTTGTAAACATTAATGCACTGGGGTGTAATTTTATCGATGCACCACATAAAATAGTATAGATAATTTCTCGATGTGCATCTAATTAACATTAACGCACCAGGGTGTTACATTAGAAGACGAACCACATAAATTAGATATATTATTTTATGTGGTGCATTGGTAAACGTATGCACCGGTGCATTAATGCTTACAAAAGACACTGCCATAACAAATTAGAGCATAAATGCCTAGGTACCATAATTATCAATTTTAAAAAACTTAGTGGTGTGGTGTGTCACCTTTCCTAAAAAGCGCTTGTGCATATCGGGAAAATGATACGCACCACAAAACATTTTTTTTTTTAAATTGTTTTACAGTTCTTTAATTTTTTATTATTTTAGGTGGTGTGTTGGATAACCTTCATGCACTGGTGTGGTAAGGTTATACAATGCACCATATAAAATAATATAAAAAATTTAATACATTGTGTTATGTTACAAGGGAGCATCGTCGACGGTTCTCACCAATAATATACACACTGCTAGCGATGCTTGACTGTTTTTGGGCGCACAGATGATGAAATTTACTTATTTTTTGAAGGAAGTTATTTTCCGTATTTATAAATAAATTTCTCATTTACTAGATTTTTGTATGTTTTATGTATGAGGTTGATGTATTTCATATGTTAATTATGCAGAGATGTTAGCAAAGAGATCAACAAAAGCAATAAGAGAAGAGGGTTGACCTGTACAATGTTATATGGGATTGGGAGACAAGGGAGAGGAAGAGGGATTTGTACCCTCTCCCTATTACTACAACGACCCATATCCACTTGAGGAATGCAGGCCTTCTTAAGTACTATGATGAGGCTACATCCTTGAAGGGGCACTTCAGGTTGTTGGTGCATTTGATCCATCGATGGGATGTCCATCGACAGACATTCCATGTCGGTACTAATCAGTGGTACCATCCCACTCAGGAGGATATGTGGGTGAGTGCAAGGTAATGATGGTCTCTCATGACGCATTAGTGACAATGAAAACTTGGAAAAACAACAATCTGTCAACTTGGAGGGATTATTCAAGGTACTTTTACAATGAAATTGAATATGGCGTAATAAGAAGAAACATATAAATTGAATTATATTTCCAAATATACAACTTTTATTCATAGAAACTATCAATAACTATGTCAAATTTAATTTTTTCTAACAGTGATATCTTATTTTTCCAACAAAATATAAGGTATATGTTTTTGTTTGTGCAGGTGTTGAGTACCTTAACGTTGGAATTTTATTCCAAAAATGTTTATACTTGTATAGAACCCATTTTTCTTGTGTCGTGTAATTTTTGGAAATTTATAATATTAATTTTATATATTTTTTAAATTATCAAAGTCAAAATATCCCTGAAATTACAACATCTTTTGTTCGTGAAGGTTAAGAGGGTATTAACATGATCAAAACAAACTTCCTTTTTTTTAGATCATAGGTATCAATCTCCTCTAGTTCCTCATATAACTCATTCGATAAATGGTTAAGAAAAGAAAACATTATAGCAGAAATAAGAGATGTATGTATTATAGGATTTTGATATACGTCAAGACAAAAATAGATTAAAATTAGTAATCATTATTAATTTAAAAAAAATAAATTTTTATTTGGAATCTACACAACCAACTCTATATGTATCTATAGTTTCATTAATAAATGAATTGTGTATCCTATATAAAAATAACGTCAATGACACAAATATGGAGTGGAATTCATAAAAATGGAGGTTTTTATGTATTTGCATACCGAACCATTAGGTTTGCCATCCTGAACCTAAATTCAAGGAAACCGACTCAACAAAAACGTATGTTAGAGTTGTCACTCTCGCCCGAAAAAAAATTGAAATTCAAATAACTCATGCTTTCTTTAGGAATGGACACATTTTCCTAAAGTGTGTGCGTGTTCCTAAACCGTGCGTGTGTTCTTGTTAACACAAACAATTCTCTCTCTCTCTCTCTCTCTCTCTCTCTCTCCTCTTCCCACCTCTCCCTCCCTCCATCTATATTCCTCTCTTTCTATCCGACCTCACTCTCCCTATCCCTCAATCACTCTCCCTATCCCTCACTCACTCTCTACCCCCCCTCTCTCTTCCCCTTCTTACCCTCTCTCCTTGTGTCCCTTCCCTCCCCCCCTCTCTCCCCCATTGTTTCCCTCCTAATATCTCTCTACCCAACTCACTCTCTTCATCTTCTCTCCACA
>ML776643.1:30411-62184 GCA_009831015.1 Picea engelmannii
TCCGACTGGGACGTGAAACTCGAGTTGAAATGATTACCCACTTCCACCAGCGCGTCTTTCTGATCGCAAGTTGATTTGATTTTGAAATGTGGATAAGCGCACGTGATTCCCACTTTCTCCAACCAACGACCCGTGGAAAATGACCCTCAGCTGTAGAAACTTACCACTTTCACCAGCGCATGATCCTGCATGAACTGCTCCTTAGTTGTTGAAATCTTTCACTTTCCTCAACGCGCCACCATGTGAGAACTTATCCTTAGCTGTTGGAAGTCTTCGCTTTCACCAGCGGATCACCCTGTGGAAAACCACCGTTAGCTGCGGAAAGTCTTCACTTTCCTCAGTGTGTGACCTTTTAAGAACTGCTCCATAGCTGTGGAAAGCATGCACTTTCAATAGAGAACGACCTTGTAAAGACCGCTCCATAGCTGTGGAAAACATGCACTTTCAACAGCGCACGACCTTGTAAAGACCGCTCCATAGCTGCGGAAAGTCTTCACTTTCAACAATGCACAACTTTGTAAAGACTGCTCCACAGCTGCGGAAAGAATGCACTTTCAACAGTGCACGACCCGCGAAACTGATTGTTGGACATTTTGAAATTCACCACTTTCAACAGCACACAAACTTATGAGAAGCGCTCCTTAGCTGCTGAAAGTCACCACTTTCCACAGCTAACACTCAACTTTTGGACACACGTTAGCTGTTGAAAGTGAATTATGCAAATCTTGAAAAGAAGATTTTATGGATCATATTATTTTCTAAGACAAAAACCAAAACCTAAGTTTTGCAGCTAAAAAGACTCAAAAATGAATTGAGGCAACTACCGATAGCCATGTTGTCCATCACAAAAGTCGACTAAAAGGACGGTTTTATTTTGGGAGATAACATGTGATAGTACCCGGTGATTCCCATGAATGACTGGATATCTGCTACATCCTTGGGGATAGGCGATTCCATGATGGCTCTTATCTTCTCTGGGTCAATTGCAATACCTTCTTCAGATATTACATGTCCTAGGTACTGTATTTTATTTTGATAAAAGTCACATTTGTCAAATTTTGCATACAACTTGTGTTTTCTTAAATTTTGCAATACTATTGTTAGATGTTCTTCTTGTTCTTCTTCTGTTTTCGAATAAACTAGGATATCGTCAATAAATACCAAAAAAAACTTATCCAGATACTGACTAAAAATATTGTTCATTAAACACATAAACGTTGCTAGTGCATTAGTGAGACCAAATGGTATAACAACAAATTCATAATGTCCATATCTCGTTCTGAATGATGCTTTACTTATGTCTTCATCCTTTATTCTGACCTGGTGATAAACAGATCTTAAATCCAACTTAGAAAAAATCTTTTCCCCTCCCACTTGATCAAACAGATCATTGATTCTCGGTAGACGATATTTGTTCTTAATAGTCATTTTGTTTAGTTGTCTATAATCAATGCATAAACTTAGAGTTCCGTCTTTATTTTTAACAAAAAGGACTGGTTCTCCCCACAGTGAGACACTTGGTTTGATGTATTCCTTATCCAACATTTCTTGTAGTTGAATTTTTAACTCTGTTAACTTGAGTAAACTCATCCTGTAGGGTGCCTTAGATATAGGGGCTGAACCAGGCAACAGATCAATAAAGAAGTCTATCTCTCTTCTTGGGGGCAGTTTAGGTATTTCGTCAACAAAGAAATCTCTAAAATCATGTAAGACAAAAAAATCTTCTAAGCTATGTTTATTTTCTTTTTCCAACAGATTTGTCACATGGATAACATAAATATGACAACCTTTACTCATGCATTTGTTAAATTGAATTGCTAAAATCTGCCTAACTGAGACTAGTTTTTGTATGCCTTGTACTGTCCTAACAATGTTGTCTTTGTCTTTGTAAGTGAGTGATTTTTCATAACAATCCAAAATTGCTTTATTCCTCTCTAACCAATCCATTCCAATAATTATATCGCAAGACCCTAACGGTAGAATATTCAGATTTATATTTGTGTTTTGACCATCTAAACTGAACTCATAATAAAAAATGAATTATGTTACCTTTCTTTTTGTTCCTGTTGCTAGTTGTACTAGCCAAGACTTTTTATTCCTTACTTTCTTAAGTTTATTTGAATCCACTATACTAGGAGCAACATAAATCAAGGTAGCTCCTAGATCAATTAAAATAGAAACATGATTATTGTTAACTTTACCTTCAACTTACACTATAGTGGACTGGTGGTCAGATTGTTGACCATCCACGACTTCATTGATCCTGTGTACACTTTTGCCGACATCTCCCATTATAGAGGCCTCTTGCAACTTGTGAACTGTGGTCCTGGCTGTAGAAGTTAGACGTGGACAATTCCTCCTTAAGTGAGGTTCTCCACATTCCCATCATTTTAACAGTTCTCTGGGGCTGTCCCCAAACTTCTTGGTTCCCAGATTAATTGATTTACCTCCCCCCTTGGGTGTTCTAGTTATTGGAGTGGAAATATTTCCTTGGGAAATTCTTTGCTACATTCTAGAAAGGGGATGGTTGATATCCCTTCTTCCGCTGGTTCATTCTATCTTGTTTCTTGTATTTACAAGCATTGGGAAGTTCAGACTATTGTTTGTATTGATCGTAACGCATTTAGGCCTTTCTAAAAACTTCGCTTAAGGTCTTGGGGTTTTTGAACTCGATTCTGTCCTTATAGGACCGTGGTAAGCAGCTTAGGAACCGCTGGATTTTTACCTTGTCCTACCAGATATAAGGCAATAACCTTAATAATTCCAGGAATTTGTTTATCAGGTCATCCATAGTCATTTGACCAAGTCGTAGCTCATAAAACACTTTGGTATTTCTTTCATAGTAACTTTCAGAAAAATACTGTAAATATTTCTTGAAATCCGACCACTCCATCTGATTTTCCTTTAGGCCCTTGGCCAACTTCAGGTCTTTCCACCATATAATTTCTTTTCCTTTCAGGTTATATATGGCCTTTCTTACCTTCATGTTGCTGGAATAATTGTAGATTTGGAAATATTTTTTTATGTCTAGTAACCATGCTTCAGCCTCCTCCCCTATCCTGGATTCCCCATCAAAGGTGGATGGTTTGATTTTATTAAAATCTCCTTCCAGGTGGTCCACCTATTCCCTCTTTCTTCCTGTGGTTGTTTTGTCTTCTGTTGATGGTGTGCATTTGGAAGAGTTGTCCCCTTTTTCTGCTTCGGGACCAAAATTTTTGGAGGCTCTTTTGCTGAATTCTTCTTCTTTGTTATTGTCTTTTGGGATCTTCTTTGTTACTATGCTATACAACAGTAATTCATTTATTTCCTACTGTTCTTGTTGTGCTTTTTTCAGTTACTCATTGTCTTCTTTGAAAACTTGCAGCTCCACAATAAGGTTTCTCATAGTTTCTAGAACCTGGGTGGCAGAACTTCCTTCACTATTCTACCCAGGCCCTCCAGGAGGTCCTTGCTCGGGATTCTCCTCAAGTCTGATATCCTCTTCATTCTGTGTTTCCATTATCACAACAAAATAAAATTTTTGTGTTTGTAACAGTAAGCGTTTTGTTAGTTTTTTATTAAACAAAAAGCATGTGCTAAACAAACATTTTCAGCCCTGTTTAAGGTCCAAGTGTTGTAACCTTTGCTCTGATACCATATGTAATGTACCCCAAATTTACCCAATTAAAAAAAAAATTGATAGGTGCATTAATGCTTCTTTACTCTCATATATTTAATTGTTTTAAACCTGTAATTTCTAATAACAAGTTGTTGACCTTCTCGCGAAGTCAAGCTTATTAAATCAATTCGGTGCATATCACAATAGTTGTCTCAACTGATGAGAGATTTATCTATCCATGAAAGACATGTGATTTTTTTATCTCCACCAGTCTATAGGAAATCTATCCTAAACATGGATTTCTCTTTTAACCAAATCCTAATACCCTCCACTTCACGTCCAATGAAGGAGTACCACTAACTTGCCATACCACATTCCCTTACAAAAGTATTCTTTTCTTATCTATACTTTAAAACCCATGCATAATACTCATTGAAAATAATAGTGGACATACACTCCTTACCATTGTCTTCTATGAGTAAATAAATGTATTTCCTAGGTCTATAGTCGGGCGAGGTAGTGTATTTCTGAATTCATTAATTATGTTAACATAGGTTTTACTTAGAGTTTTCCACGTTATCGATTATGAAACGTATACGAGTCTATTCTCTACCCTTTTGCCATTACTAACAATGTGTTCTAACTGTTATTTAAGTGGTCAGTCTTGGCAATTTTCTTTTCGTTAAAACCTTTAACCTGGTAGTTAGAGGGAACTTGACTCACACATCAGTTATATATATAACAGGGTTGATTGGGATGTCAAGGTTTAGCGTTGAGGTTCAACATCCGACCTAGCATGAAAAGTAAACATTAGACCCAATGTCCTATCGAGTCCGACCCCATTCCTTTTGTCCAACAATACCTCATCCCAACTAAAAGACAGGGATTTGTACTAACAGTCTTTATGGCTTGGTTAAATGCAAAAACAGATTGGTCCGTAATTGTGATAACGTCTCTGGCTCAGAAATTTATTAGGGTTATGCAACAGTACTGATCCTAGGTTGTTCGTGACCAATGTGTATGTGCCAAGTGAGTTTATTCACATGGCCATTGTACCCACACCTTCCCTCTCCATTACTTTGATGCGAGAGGTACCTGGTAACTAAGTCTCAAACTTCGTTTGGCTCCTATGCAGTTTTGTAAAACCTCCCCGCGTTAACTTCTGCAAGGTTTTCTCTGTGCATAAAAAATGGAAGGTGACTAGAAAGGCTCATGTTCTGTGTACAACAAGAAGATGGATACACGCCCATCTGGTTCTTCTCCTTTACTGGGTAATCTCACCTTTACTCTAACGATTATAATATCCTATGAGTAGGTAGTTCAAAAAAGAAACGTTAATGAAAGTTTTTCAGTAACTGATGGGTTGAGTCTCGCTTATCATTTATTTTCTGGGTATATTCCATCCCTTCTCTGTGTCTTGTATGGCTGTAACCCATCTCATGGTGGTCACGATATTGGCCTTTCCTGTCAAGTATCCACCCTTCACTCGTGCTCTTTGTTGAAGTTTTGTAAGTTGCTTACCAGGTGGATCAATTTGTTTGAGTTAAGGGATAGCCATGTCATATTATTATTTCCTTTTTCGGTAGTAGCTATCCCCAGACTCCTCCTTACAATTTAGTCTAGTGCGTTTTTTGTTTTGAAGTTCACTCATGGCACATCGAATGTCGAAACACCCGAGGATGAAATATTCTCGGGGTTTCTACAGTAACCCTAACATTTCATACCTAAAGTGTCCTATGTAAGTGACAACGTATAGTTATTCTCTGTGTGTTC
The DNA here is from genome assembly GCA_009831015.1 of Picea engelmannii. Classification (NCBI taxonomy): domain Eukaryota; kingdom Viridiplantae; phylum Streptophyta; class Pinopsida; order Pinales; family Pinaceae; genus Picea; species Picea engelmannii. The sequence goes on from ML776643.1 coordinate 35,783, forward strand.
TACCAAAATTTATCTTTTCCAAAATGTGAGGGTTTTTGCCAACAAGATCGTACCTTGAATTTTATTGCTCATCTTTGAAAAAAAAAAGGGGGTTCACGACATACCTCTCTTCTCAGAATCCACTTGGTCCAATCTTTCTCTACGATCATTCCTAAGTTGGTCGAAGGAAAAATCTGTAGGAATAGGTTTCATATTTATTCTTTCTATTTTGAAAAGAGCTTTCAAGCCGACTCGGGAAGAGGTTACGCATCTGAGCTCACGGTAAGAAAATTTTCATTCTTCGACAATAGAAGTTATAAAGTCATAATTCAATCTTGTGACTGCGATAAGATTTTCCTTGTCACTGGGTAATTTTAATAACTAGATCGAATTATCTTGCACGAACCTATGCGAAGAATATTATAGGCCTAAGACTACCACTGTGTGATTATTCCATAATTTAAATTGTCTTAAAGGATTTACCATACTCTCCATTCTGGAAATTTTTGCAATTTACTTACCTAATTTAACTTCTTTAGCGTAGAGGAAAAAGGCAGTTTATGTGTCCATAATTTTGTTCTTGACTGCATTTTCTTTATCATCAGTTTGTAAGTTTGATAAATATGAGAACAATAACTCTCCATCCTATCTACAGTCTGACTAGGAAATTCTATGGGACATACTTCATACTATGAAAAATTTACAGTTTGGTCTATGCATTGTAGCTTACATATTTAATAATGTTCCATCTGTTTTTTATCTTTTGAGCCATTGATTTAATAGTTCGGCTCTAACTTGATTCAAGTAAATTACTTATAATTTTCTATGTGCCTATATTTCTGTGTTCGAAACAAAAACTTGAATGTTACATCCCATCAGCGTAAAACATAACAAATGTAATATCAGAAGGGAATTATATGCCTCTGTGTAACATGTATGATCTGTATGAATTGGTTAGATTATCAAAGTATTAAAGGTTTGGTGTTGTTTTTCTCGCTTATCTACAATTCCAGAATTAAGATTTTCGGTTACCAAACTAATGATGGGATCTCTATTTACTTTGCGAGGGTACCCATCATAATTTTCTGGTTCCACTCCTCCCCTTGGACCTGTGGGTAGTTTTCTCAGCGATGCCGATGGGAAGCACTCGCGCCCAAAGTCTCAAGCTAAGTACTATTCTTGTAATTGAAATCTTTAATATTTATTCTGGTATTAATTATCCTTAACACTGATTTACTAATTCTCAACTCTTTCTTTTTGCAGGACTTACTCACTCTACTCAACTGGATCGACGAGCTCGCCATGCTCGAAAGGTATTCGAGTTCCGACTCTTGGCGTTTAAGTCTCAGTTTCCAAGTTCTGTTCATAGAGGTACATAGTGCCGTGTTAGGGTACTATTATTATGATAGCTTTTTTTGCAGGGTTCCATAGATAACCTGGTTAATTGTATCTTAAATCCTTCATGGAATAAACATATCGACCAATTTTGAACAAGGGAGAAAACCCTTAACAATATGGTTTCCAACTTAAATAGTATGATGGCATGCATTAAATATATATATTGGAAAATTTGTTTCTAGATTTTCTACCATAGAGAGGACCATACTTTTCTATGTCCTTTAAATAAACTGTTGATAAAAAGTATTTTAAATTGCATGTAAATCAAGAGGTCGACACACTAACTTCTGTGTGTGAATACATTCGATATTTTGTACAGTTATATGCAATTTAAACATACAATAATATATATATATATATATATATATATATATATATATATATATATATATATATCTTGTCTCTGTTTTCTTTAAGAATTCATTTAGCCTTTACAATAGGCCAATAACCGTCGAGCTAAATATCTATAGCTATCTATAATTATATGGTAACATTTATGATTCCAAGCATTAACTCTACATCATTTGACTTGATTGCACATTATATGCATGCATATATTTACATAACTCAACTTATTTACAGTCCACCCACACAGTAGCCTTCTTACTTTACTAAAAGAATAAAATCAAACTGTACAGACTGATCCAACAATTCATTTTATTCTACCAGCTAAAAAAAAGTAAACAATTCAACAGAAAAATAAGTAGAGGTACATATCTGAACAAAGTGCTAGGACAACAAATGGAACAACCAAGTTCCACCCAACCATAGAACATAATAGCCAATGTACTACCAGGTAGATAGATTGTTCTATGTGTTTGTCCTCAATATTTCTGAAAGGGATTCAACGTTCCCCCTCCTTGTTTCCTCGATTTCGAAGGATTCACACCTCCAAGGTCTTTTGCAAGAATTTTTACCCTTAGGGATTTTTTCCGTTTCTTTACAAACTCTACCGTTTCTTCATTGATATATATCGAGGTCTAGTGTTGCCTTGTTGTGAAGCCATGTGGGTTTTTTAATATGAAGTTGAATGTTTCCTACTGTGTATCACAATTTGTGTTGTATTTCTTTCTTTCTGTTTGTAAGTATGGGTCCACTCTTCTTAATTTACAAGCAACTCTCTTTTGGTCCTTACGAATAAAATGTTTCCTTGATGGCTATGCATTCCAGCCCGACACAAATAAATTTTGCGACTTCAGTGGTTTCTGAACAATTCCGTTAGAAAATGCCCCATGGCATATCATACTGGGGTTTATGTAACTTCTTGGATTGAGAATGCCTCCCACTATTGTTATCATTGGTTGCGGATATTATATGCCATTAGGATTTTGGAAAAAAATTAGTAAGAAGGTTAATCTTTGTATTTAACGTTGATTTATAAATACCCTCTTTAATACAGACCATCAGATTTAGGGTAGGTTTTAACCCCAGCAATAGTGTATAGCATTTGTCCTGTGTGTAACATTTTCACCATGCCTTTGGCCTATTTGTACGACCTGTCTTATGCAATTCGTAATTCAAGTGTTAGTACTGTTTATATTATTTCATTTCATAAAGCAATGGATTTATCTGCCATTGGTACCAACGCTAATGATGGGACCCTGTTGTTGCGAGGGTACCCATCAAAATAAGTTAGAACCATCCTCCCCTCGGCTCAAGACCTCTATCAGACCAAAACGCGATAAGGGAAAAGACACATCATCTTCAGTCATGAGTTAAGTACCATTCTGACTCAAACTCTTTCTATCCTTCATCCTTCTGTTGAAAATTTTATCCATCTTATTTTCGGTTATATAATACTAATGTAAATTTTGAAATTCCTTGCAGGGAATTCGACTGTGTACAACTCCGGATGCCATCTCCCGTCAAAGGCGCAAAAGGTATTCGGGTTTCAATTTGTAGCTCTCAAATGCGTGCCGTAGTTTTTCTACGAACTGATACGATTCTAAACCAAGGGTTAACATCGTGGTGACAGAGATCTTACTGATTCACAAGATTTAGAATATGATTATAGTTTAAGAGTTGCATATTCTATTTATTTTCTTTGGGATGGCAATACAGACATTCATTCTTGCTGAGCAATGGATCTGTAAATGAATGATTCTGAAATGGAATTCAACAAGCCTTCATGGATAGTTATTCTGACTTGATTCTTTCCTTGGATCTTATTTTGATTTTGCATTCTATTTTATCTTCAGTCATTATGTATTCCAAAAATTCCACTAAGACTTAGATAGACTATTGTCCTCTACTGCATTTCGATGTCTGTTGTTCATACAGTCTGAACTTGTAGTCATGCATTGCATGGAATTATATATTTCCAATGACCCACATCCTTTTTAAATCGAATCTCAACGAAAAGAACGCTAGAATATCAAACTATTGTACAGGTATTAAGTATACATAATTATATATCCAAATGTACATAATCCTATATGAATGCTTATTCTTGTCATGCATCGATTCTATAATAATGTTATTACTCTCTATGGCTTATTACAAAAATATGCAAATATATAGTCATTTCGTTTTTGTCTATCCTTCAACATTTTCTAAGTCATTACTATCAACTAATCTATACAGAGGATAATTAAGGAGGCTCTGAGATTGTCAAAGTAGTTAGATATGCATGTATAATTTATAGATACATCTCTGTTAATTAAATCCAAAGAGCTTCGTATACATGAGGTCATTTTAATTATACTTTATTTGCACGATTGGTTCTATATGTTGCTAGAACAGTTGGTATATTAACTGTCTAATATGTGCGTGCATATAGGTATATATTACCATTCCTACTGTAGGGAATTCAATTTAAGCTTCCATTAACATATGTACATATTTCCACTTATAATTACGTATATACATAACTATTTACATATAGCTCTATATATATGTATAGTGATTTACTGTCAGAATTTATTAGTTAGTAATGCACACAACATTATGCTAATTCTACTCTTTCAATCATTTAAATCACAATGACTATTGTCTAAAAGAAATTTCAGTAGAAATCATTCACCCAGTAATATATCGCTGCATACTGACAGCCACATAAAAACAAGAGATATGTAAACAGAAAGGGGTAGATGAACATATCTGAACCAAAACACTGAAGACAAAGGGAAAAACCACGTTCCTCCCAATCATAGAATAGGGCAGCCAAATCACTTGCCCGATTCACCCCCTAGCCTGACCATGAGTCCATGAGGGAAAACTTGGAAAATTCCTCAGTAATTTCTTCAGTGCCGACAGATTCCTCTTGCCTCGCACTAAATCAGGAGTGTTCATAACAGAAAGAAAACCAATCGTCTCTTTCCCCAACATACTAGGGAGCGTCCTGCCTCTTCACATATGCTATTTAACAAAACAATCCTTTTGCCTAGGTCTTTCTTCCCCCCCTTGGGAATTTTTGCAGCTTTCTAAATCCCTGATTTTCAAGGAATGCCAATGGCCAAATATCTGATTTTCCACTTGTAACAATCAACCCAGAGGTAGTTCCAACATGTTCCCCACTCATGGAGTCATGGTCAGCTGATTTTAACATGGCTGCTCCATTTGTCCTCCTACAATCAATATAAAATATTCTGTTTTGATACAAGTGTCATAGTCAAATAGTTAGTTGGGTCAAATAAGATCTCTGCCCAACATTCATAATAATTACTTACAATTATAAAATTCAAAATTCAGAATTTCCATAAATGGCAAAAAATTTCCAAATTCGAATTTACTAAAAACAGAATAATTTTCCAACAAATTTTAAATTTCAAAATAATTTTTTTTTGGAGATGTCACAACCTTTCCCCCTTCAATAAAACACTGTCCTCAGTGTTTGTTCCTTTCTTGGAACAGGATTGGATGATATTTCTGTAAATCTCCCTCCAACTCCCAAGTGGCCTCCTCAGGACTAAAGTGCTTCCATTGCACCTTTACCTGAGCGACGAATCTGTTCCAAAGTGCTATTTATCTCCGGTCCCGAATACGCAGGGGTTCCACCTAGAACTCGTCTTCTGGTTCCACCTGCACTAAGTTCCAATCAATCATATGAGTAGGGTCATGCACATACGTTTTCAACAAAGAAACATGAAATACATTATGAATCCTTAGATTAGCTGGAAGTGCAAGTTGGTATGCTACGGGTCAATTTCGAGCTACTATCTCGAAGAGTCCACAAAACCTGGGTGCCAACTTGGCACAGTTTCCTAATTTTAGTGAACATTTTCGAGCTTTGACCTTCAAATAAACATGGTCTCCCACTTGAAATTCCAAGTGTCTTCTTTTCTGATCTGCATAGCTCTTTTGTCTGTCCTGTGCTTCCTTTAAGTTCTTTTGTACCTTCCTTACCATATTCTCCATTTCTTGGAGCATCTATGGTCCAACCATGAGTTTTTCAACTGGGTTATCTGAGCTAATCGGAGTCGTACACTTCCTACTGTACAGTACCTCAAAAGGGCTTAACTTAGCCGAAGTTTTGTACCCATTGTTATATGCAAATTCTACCAAGTGTAGATAGTCTTCCCACTTGTTTGGTTTTGTTATTACGTACATGTGAAGCATATCCTCTACAATTTGGTTTTTCCTTTCGGTTTGTCCATCCGTTTGTGGGTGATAACTCGTACTGAAATTCAAATTAGTATTTAGTCCTGCAAACAATTCCTTCCAAAATACGGATGTGAATTTTACATCTCTATCAGAAATCGCCAATTTAGGAATACCATGCAGTCTAAAAATTTCTTTCATAAATATTTCAACAATGTTTATAGCTTTAAAAGTAGACTTTATAGGAATAAAGTGTGCAAACTTATTGAGTTTGTCGATTACCACCATAATAGAATCATTATGTTTCTGAGTTTTAGGCAAACCTGTTATATAGTCCAGCGATATGGTCTCCCATTTCCATTCTAGTACTGGTATGGATGTAATAGGCCGACTGAATGCTGGTGTTCGACCTTAACCTGCTAACAATCTTGGCACCTAGCCAAGTATTTTGTTGTTTCGCCCTTCATATTAGGCCAGTAAAATAGTTTTCTAAGTGTTGTTATCGTTTTCTGGTGTCTTGGATGGCCAGAATACGGTTTCTTATGCACTTCATCCAATACTATTAACTTTAACTCTGCTAAATCTGGTATGTAAAGTTTGTTTTTAAATCGTAATAGTCCCTTCTTGTCGATAATTAGATCTGGTTTATCTGAGTTTGCGGTATTGTTTTGTAATTATGCCATTATCTTAGTGTAATTTTCGTCGTTAATACTGTCATCCTTATTATTTGTTCCAGATCAGTTTCTTCCCTGCTGATATTTATCTCAAATAACCCATGGACTCTTCTACTTAAAGTGTCTGCTACCTTATTTTCCTTATCCTTGATATGTCTGACCTCGAAGTCGAATTCGCTCAAGAAGGCTAGCCATCTTGCTTGCCTCGTATTAAGATCTAGTTGGCTAAAAAGATATTTCACACCGCTATTATCCGTCAATAGTAGAAATTTTCTGCCCATTATGTAGTGTCGCCATATTTTTAAGGCATGTATTACCGCTGCCAATTCTAAGTCACGAGTGACATAATTTCTCTCATGTTCTTTTAATTTTCGGGACTCATAACAAACCACGTGTCCTTCTTGAGTTAGGACACCACCTAGTCCTTCTTTACTTGCATCAACACATATAGTGAAGTCTTTATCTGGGTCTGCTACCTTCAATATGGGTGCAGTTGTCAATAATTCCTTCAGCTTGTTAAAACTGTCTTGACACTTCTGTGACTAGTTAAACTTGGTCCCTTTCTTTTGTAATGACGTGATAGGGTAGGATATCTTGGAAAACCCCTCTATAAATCTGTGATAATATCTGGTGATTCCCATGAATGACCGGATATCTGCTACATCCTTAAGTACCGACCATTCCATGATGGATTTTATTTTCTCAGGGTCTACGACAATGGCTTCTGCTGAAATTACATGTCCTAGATATTGTATTTTCTTTTGATAAAAGTCACACTTATCAAATTTGGCGTACAGTTTGTGTTTCCTCAATGTTTGTAGAACTATTCTTAATTGTTCTTCATGTTCTTCCTCTATTTTAGAATAGACTAGAATATCGTCGATAAATACTAGTACGAACGTGTCTAAGTACTGTCTGAAAATACTTTTCATCAGGCACATAAACGTGGCTGGTGCGTTAGTGAGTCCGAAAGGTATGACTATGAATTCATAGTGTCCATATCTTATTTGAAAAGATGTTTTTCTTATATCTTCATCCTTTATCCTAACTTGATGGTTACCAGATCATAAATCCAATTTTGAAAAGATTTTGGCCCCACCTACTTGATCAAATAGGTCATTTATCATAGGTAAGGGGTACTTGTTCTTAATAGTCATTTTATTCAATTGTTCATAATCGATACAAAGTCTTAGAGTTCCATATTTCTTTTTCACAAAGAGGACTGGTGCCCCCCATGGTGAAACACTTGGTCTGATATAATCTTTGTCCAACAATTTTGTGTAATTGTATTTTTAGTTCTGTCAATTTTGGTAAACTCATTCGGTAAGGTTGTTTTGTGATTGGGACTGAACCGGGTAGTAGGTCTATGGAGAAGTCTATTTCCCTTATAGGAGGTAATTCCGGTATCTCATCCATAAACATGTCTCTGAATTCACGTAGGAAAACAAAGTTTTCTAACTTTGGCTTATCTTCTTTTTCTAACAGATTCGTTACTTGGATGGCATAAAATTGACATCCGTTTCTCATACATTTCTTGAATTGCATCAGTGAAACTTCTCTAATTGATACATGTTTTGGTATACCTTGGGTTGTTCTAGTAGTGCCATACTCGTCTTTATAATTAAGTGTCTTTGTATAACAATCTAGTACTACTTTGTGTTTTTCCAACCAATCCATTTCGATAATCATATCATAAGATCCTAGTGGTAGGATATTCAGATTTGTTTTTATGATTTGGCCATCTAAGCTAAATTTGAACTCAAAAATAAAGTCAAATACTTTCCTTTTAGTTCCTTTTGCTAGTTGTACCAACCATGTTTTTTCGTGCTTCCGTTTCTTAAGTTTATTTGACTCTACTACCTCAGGAGTAATATAACTTAACGTAGCTCCAGGGTCAATTAAAATAGAAATTCGAGTGTTATTGAATTTACCTTCAATTTCTACCATAGAGGACCGGTGGTCATCTTGCCGGCCATCAATGGCTGCATTTATCCGATGCAGGCTTCTGCCCATGTCACCCACCGTCGAGGCTTCCTACAAATTATGAACAACAATTCTGTTTTCTGAAATTAAACGTGGATAGTTCCTCCTTAGATGAGGTTCTCTACAGTCCCAACACTTTAATGGTTCGCGGGGGTTGTCCCGAAAATTCTTCATTCCCAGATTTATCGGTTTACTGCTGCCTTGCGTATTCGGATGGTTGGAGTGAAAATCTTTCCTCGAAAATCTTTTTGCTGCATTCCGATAAGGAGTTGGCTGGTATCCCTTCTTCCACTGGTTCATTCGATCTTGTTTCTTATCCTTCCAGGTTTTGGGAAACTCTTCTCGCTGTTTATACTGGTCGTATCACATTCGTGCTTTCCTGAATACTTCACTCAAGGATTTGGGGTTGTCAAACTCAATTCTGTCCTTGTAGGACTGTGGTAAACAACTTAAGAATCACTAGATTTTTACCTTATCCTCCCGGATGTACGGTACGAACCTTAGTAGTTATATAAATTTGTTTATAGGGTCCTCCATCTTCATCTGTCCAAGTCGTAACTCATAAAATTCTTTCGTTTTCCTTTCATAGTAGCTTTCAGAAAGGTATTGTTTCTTGAAATACTTCTTAAAGTCAGACCATTCCAACTGTTTCTCCTTTAAGCCCTTGGCCAATTTCACGTCTTTCCACCAAATGATGGCCTTCCCTTTCAGATTGTAGATGGCCATTCTGACCTTCATATTGTTGGAATAGTTGTAGATCTGGAAGTATTTCTTCATGTCTAACAACCATGACTCAACTTCTTCTCCTGTCCTAGATTCTCCATCAAAGGTAGCTGGTTTGATCTTTTTAAATTCTCCTTCAAGGTGGTCTACTTGTTTTCTTTTTTCTGTCTGTTTTAGTTTTGTCCTCAGTTGAAGGTGTACCTTCAGACGAATTGTCTCCTTTTTTTGTTTCAGGCCCATAATTCTTAGAGGCCCTTTTGTTGAACTCTTCATCATGGTTATCGTCCTTTGGGATTTTCTTGGTCACTATAATATGTACCAGGACTTGATTTATCTCTTGTTGTTCCTGCTGTGCTTTCTTCAGTTTCTCGTTGTCGGCTTTGAAAACCTGTAGCTCAACAATAAGATTCCTCACTATTTCCAACACTTCCGTGGGTGAGATTCTGTCACTATTCTGTCTCTGATTTTCAGGAAGTCTTTGTTTAGGATTTCCATCGATTATGATTTCCACGTCATCTTGTGCTTCCTTTCTTAACACAAAACATAAAACGTTTTCTGTTTGTAACAATGAAGGTTCATTAGTTTTGCATAAGTAAAAACAAAATATATGTCAAGAATTTAATGTGGCCTTGTTCAAGGTCCAAGTGTTGTAACCTTGGCTCTGATACCATATGTAATGAACCTCTAATTTGCCATAATTTTTTTTTTTATTCCACGACACATTTCTCTTCAATTTTTTTTAATAGCTTCGAATTTAAGAGGAGGCAAGATTTATTCCTGCCCACGATGACATTATTACACCAGTCTAGTTTACTTTGAACAAAAAAAACTTGCGTGGATAATTCTTCATAATTCTATCAATCCTCTTCACTCTCAAACTACTCCCAGCATGCTTATATATATATATATTTAGGTAGTATCTAGACTTAGGAGTTATAGTCCATCTCTCTCTTTTAGACATGAGTTCATATGCTTGCGCACATGACTATTTATTTCACTTTGAAATAAATCTCATACACCATATATAAAGTAATGAGGTCGGGACATATCCCTTATCATAATATAAAAGGTTTAATATAAGATGATTGGCATCATTTGGTATGGTTCAATTCATTAAAAAAAAAAACACATTTCCTTATGAGTAGTCGTGGTTAGTGTCCCGCCAGTCCCCATTTACACAAAAGATTGGGTAACGATTTCCAAACTAAACCCTTGTTTAACTCGCTCTTAACTAAATGCTCTCTTAATGAAATTTCAATTGAACGATATGTTAACTGCAATGGATGGTTGGAGTGGACGTACTCCACTAGTCGTATCATGAAGGGACTGTCATTAACTTCACAATTTTCTTGATGAGGGAAGAGTGGTTTACTTGTCAGAAGAGTTAAAGATATGCACCTAAAATTAATGGATATCTCGAGCATGCAAATTTCGATAGTTTCACCTGACATTTACTCCAATCCAATCATGACAACTCTTCCCCATCACATGGCAAGACCATAATTCGTACCCTCAACATTTAATTGGTGTAGCAGAGCTCCTCTTAGGGTTTCGTGAGTTTCTATTGTCAATGTGAAGTCCACCGAAAATGTCTATGCGTATTAACATTTCTCAACAGGAAAGGCTGTCGACTTGGAGGGTGTAAATCAGTGGAACAGTCGGTGCTATACGCCTCCCTGGTAAGTTTGTGATACCACTTGTGTCCTTAGTTATTTGAACGAGGACTCTGGTTTCCATCAAGGTGGGAGAACCCTTGTATTGAAAGTCTTACTATGACTGTAAATTGAATCTACCCCTTTAACGTTGTTCCTCATAACTTTCTGGATGGTTCTGCTATCGGGTAGATAGATTGTTCTATGTGATCATCCTCAATATTTCTGAAAGGGATTCGACGTCCCGCCTCATTGTTTCCTCGATTTCGAAGGATTGACACCTCCAAGGTATTTTGCAAGAATTTTTACCCTTAGGGATGTTTTCCATTCCGTTACAAACTCTATAGTTTCTCCGTTGATATGTATCGAGGTCTGGTGTTCCACTGTTATGAAGCCACGTGGGGTTTTTAGTATGAAGTTGAATGTTTCCTACTGTGTATTACAATTTGTGTTGTATTTCTTTCTTTCTATTTGTAAGTATGGGTCCACTCTTCTGAATTTCCAAGAGACTCTCTTCTGGTCCTTACAAATAAAATGTTTCCTTGATGGCTATTCATTCTAGCCCGACACAAATAAATTTTGCGACTTCAGTGGTTTCCGAACAGTTCCATTAGAAAATACCCCATGGCATATCATACTGGAGTTTATGAAACTTCTTGGATTGAGAATGCCTCCCACTGTTGTTATCATTGGTTGCGGATATTATACGCCATTAGGAATCTGGAAAAAAATTAGTAAGAAGGTTAATCTTTGTATTTAACGTTGATTTATAAATACCCTCTTTATTACAGACCGTCGGATTCAGGGTAGGATTTAACCCCAGCAATAGTGTATAGTATTTATCCTATGTGTAACATTTTCACCATGCCTTTGGCCTGGTCTCACAACCTGTCTTATGCAATTCGTAATTCAAGTGTTAGTACTATTTATATTATTTCATTTCATAAAGCAATGGATTTATCCATCGTTGGTACCAATGCTAATGATGGGACCTTGTTGTTGCGAGGGTACCCATCAGGAGAACCTAGAACCATCCTCCCCTTAGCCTAAGACCTCTATCATACCAAAATGCGATAAGGGAAAAGATGCTTGATCTTTAGTCATGAGTTAAGTACCATTCCGAGTCAAACTCTTTCTATCTTTTGTCCTTCTGTTGAAAATTTTATCCATCTTATTTTCGGTTATATAATACTAATGTAAATTTTGAAATTCCTTGTAGGGAATTCGACTGTGTACAACTCTGGATTCCGCCTCCCGTCAAAGGCGCAAAAGGTATTTGGGTTTCAATTCGTAGATCTCAAATGCGCACCCTAGTTTTTCTATGAACTGATACGATTCTAAACCATGGGTTAACATCGTGGTGACAGAGATCTTACTGAGTCACAAGATTTAGAATATGATTATAGTTTAAGAGTTGCATATTCTATTTATTTTCTTTAGGATGGCAATACGAACATTCATTCTTGTCGAGCAATGGATATGTAAATGAATGATTCTGAAATGGAATTCAACAAGCCTTCATGGATAGTTATTCTGACTCGCTTCTTTCCTTGGATCTTATTTCGATTTTACATTCTATTTTATCTTCGGTCATTATGTATTCCAGAAATTCCACTAAGACTTAGATAGACCATTGTCCTCTACTGCATTTCGATGTCTGTTGTCCATACAGTCTGAACTTGTAGTCATGCATTTCATGGAATTATATATTTCCAAAGACCCACATCCTTTTTAAATCAAATCTCAATGAAAAGAACGATAGAATATCAAACTATTGTACAAGTATTAAGTATACATAATTATATATCAAAATGTACATAATCCTATATGAATGCTTATTCTTGTCATGCATCGATTCTATAATAATGTTATTACTCTGTATGGATTATTACATAAATATGAAAATATATAGTCATTTCGTTTTTGTCTATCCTTCAACATTTTCTAAGTCATTACTATCAACTCAGGGAATCTATACAGAGGATAATTAAGGAGGTTCTAAGATTGTCAAAGTAGTCAGATCTGCATGTATAATATATATATACATCTTTGTTAATTAAATCCAAAGCACTTCCTATATATGAGGTAATTTTAATTATACTTTATTTGCACAATTGGTTCTATATGTCTACTAGAATAGTTGGTATATTAACTGTCTAATATGTGCGCGTATATAGGTATATATTACCATTCCTACTATAGGGAATTCAATTTAACTTTCCATTAACATCTGTACATATTTCCACTTATATTTAATAACTATATACATATATCTCTCTCTTTGTCTGTCTATATATAGTGATTTACTATCAGAATTTATCAGTCAGTAATGCGCACAACATTATGCTAATTCTACTCTTTCAATCATTTAAATCACAACGACTCTTGTCTAAAGGAAATTTCAGTAGAAATCATTCACCCAGTAATATATCGTTGCATACTGACAACCACGTAAAAACAAGAGATATGTAAACATAAAGGGGTAGATGAACATATCTGAACCAAAACGATGAAGACAAAGGGAACATCCACATTCCTCCCAACCGTAGAATAGGGTAGCCAAATCACTTTCCCGATTCACCCCTAGCCTGACCATGAGTCCATCAAGGAAAACTTGGAAAACTTCTCAGTAATATCTTCAGTGCCAGTAGATTCCTCTTGCCTCACACTAAATCAATAGTGTTCATAACAGCAAGACAACCAGTCGTCTCTTTCCCCAGCATACTAGGCAGCGTCCTGCCTCCTCACATATGTTATTTAACAAAACAATCCTTTTCCCTAGGTCTTTCTTCCCCACCTTGGGATTTTTCGCAGCTTTCTAAATCCCCGATTTTCAGGGATTTCTAATGGCCAAATCTCTGATTTTCCACTTATAACAATCAACCCAGAGTTAGTTGCAACATGTTCCCCACTCATGGAGTCATGGTCAACTGATTTTAACATGACTGTTCCATTTGTCCTCCTGAAATCAATATAAAATATTATGTTTTCATACAAGTATCATAGTCAAATAGTTAGTTGGGTCAAATCAGATCTCTGGCCAACATTCATAATAATTAATTACAATTATAAAATTCAAAATTCAGAATTTCCATAAATGGCAAAAAATTTCCAAATTCGAATTTACTAAAAATGGAATAATTTTCCAACAAATTTTAAATTTCAAAATACTTTATTTTTGGGGATGTCACAACCTTTCTCCCTTCAATAAAACACTATCCTCAGTGTTCGTTCCTTTCTTGGAATAGGATTGGATGAGATTTCCGCAAATCTCCCTCCAACTCCCAAGTAGCCTCCTCAAGACTAAAGTGCTTCCATTGCCCCTTTACCTAAGCGATGACTCTGTTCTGAAGTGCTATTTCTCTCCGGTCCCGAATATGCAGGGGTCCCGCCTGGAACTCGCCTTCTGGTTCCACCTACACCAAGTTCCAATCAATCATATGAGTAGGGCCATGCACATACTTTTTCAACAAAGAAACATGAAATACATTATGAATCCTTAGATTAGCTAGAAGTGCAAGTTGGTATGCTACGGGTCCAATTGGAGCTAGTATCTCGAAGGCCCCACAAAACCTGGGTGCCATCTTGGCACAGTTTCCTAATTTTAATGAACTTTTCTAGGCTTTGACCTTCAAATAAACATGGTCTCCCACTTGAAATTCCAAGTGTCTTCTTTTCTGATCTGCATAGCTCTTCTATCTGTCCTGTGCTTCCTTTAAGTTCTTTTGTACATTCGTTACCATATTCTCCATTTCTTGGAGCATCTATGGTCCAACCATGAGTCTTTCAACCGGGTTATCCCAGCTAATCAGGGTCGTACACTTCCTGTCGTACAGTACCTAAAAGGGTCTTAACTTATTCGAAGTTTGGTACCCATTGTTATATCCAAATTCTATCAAGTGTCGATAGTCTTCCCACTTGTTTGGTTTTGTTATTACATACATATGGAGCATATCCTCTACAATTTGGTTTGTCCTTTCGGTCCATCCATCCATTTGTGGGTGAAAACTCATACTGAAATTCAAATTAGTATTTATCCCTACAAACAATTCCTTCCAAAAGACGGATGTGAATTTTACGTCTCTATCAGAAATCACCAATTTAGGAATACCATGCAGTCTAAAAATTTCTTTCATAAATATTTTAGAAATGTTTATAGCTTTAAAAGTAGACTTTACAAGAATTAAGTGTCCAAACTTACTGAGTTTGTCGATTACCACCATAATAGAATCATTCTGTTTCTGATTTTTAGGAAAACCTGTTATAAAGTCCAGTGATATGGTCTCCCATTTCCATTATGGTACTAGTATGGCTGTAATAGGTCGGCTGGATGCTGGTGTTCGGCCTTAACCTGCTGACAATCTTGTCACCTAGCCAAGTATTCTGCTATTTCGCCCTTCATATTAGGCCAGTAAAATAGTTTTCTAAGTGTTGTTATCGTTTTCTGGTATCCTGGATGGCTAGAATACAGTTTCTTATGCATTTCGTCCAATACTATTAACCTTAACTCTGCTGAATCTGGTATGTAAAGTATGTTTTTAAATCATAATAGTCCCTTCTTGTTGATACTTAGATCTGGTTTATCTGAGTTTGTGGTATTGTTTTGTAATTCTTCCATTATCTTAGTGTAATTTTCGTCATTAATACCTACCGTCCTTATTCTTTGTTCCAGATCACTTTCTTCCCTGTTGATATTTATCTCAAATAACCCATGGACTCTTCTACTTAAAGCGTCTGCTACCTTATTTTCCTTACCCTTGATATGTCTGACCCTGAAGTCGAATTCGCTCAAGAAGGCTATCCATCTTGCTTGCCTCACATTAAGATCTGGTTGGCTAAATAAATATTTCACACTGCTATTATCTGTCAATAGTAGATTTTTTCTGCCCATTATGTAGTGTCGCCACATTTTTAAGTCATGTATTACCACTGCCAATTCTATGTCATG
Source organism: Picea engelmannii (assembly GCA_009831015.1). NCBI lineage: Eukaryota > Viridiplantae > Streptophyta > Pinopsida > Pinales > Pinaceae > Picea > Picea engelmannii. The sequence continues at coordinate 51,679 of ML776643.1, forward strand.
AGTGGCATAATTTTTCTCATGTTCTTTTAATTTCCGGGACTTATAACAAATCACGTGTCCTTCCTGAGTTAGGACACAACCTAGTCCTTCTTTACTTGCATCAACACATACAGTGAAGTCTTTATTTGGGTCTTCTACCTTCGATATAGGTGTAGTTGTCAATAATTTCTTCAGCTTGTTAAAACTTTCTTGACACTTATGTGACCAGTTAAACTTGGTCCCTTTCTTTTGTAATGACATGATAGGTTAGGCTATCTTGGAAAACCCCTCTATAAATCTGCAAAAATATCCGGTGATTCCCATGAATGACCAGATATCCGCTACATCCTTAGGTACAAACCATTCCATGATCAATGGGGATTGATCATAGTAGCTTTCAGAAAGGTACTGTTACTTGAAATACTTTTTAAAGTCAGACCATTCCAACTATTTCTCCTTTAGTCCCTTGGCCAATTTCATGTCTTTCCACCAAATGATGGCCTTCCCTTTCAGATTGTAGATGGCCATTCTGACCTTCATATTGCTGGAATAGTTGTAGATTTGGAAGTATTTCTTGATGTCCAACAACCATGCCTCAAATTCTTCTCCTGTCCTGGATTATCCATCAAAGGTAGATGGTTTGATCTTTTTAAATTCTCCTTCAAGGTGGTCTACTTGTTTTCTTTTTCTGTCTGTTTTAGTTTTGTCCTCAGTTGAAGGTGTACCTTCAGATGAACTGTCTCCTTTTTCTGTTTCAAGCCAAGAATTCCTTGAGGCCCTTTTGCTGACCTCTTCGTCATTGTTATCGTCCTTTGGGATTTTCTTGGTCACTATACTATGTAGCAAGACTTCATTTATCTCTTTCTATTCCTGTTGTGCTTTGTTCAGTTTCTCATTGTCGAGTTTGAAAACCTACAATTCAATAATAAGATTCCTCATTGTTTCCAACACTTCCATGGGTGAGCTTTCATCACTATTTTGTCTCTGATTTTCAGGAAGTCTTTGTTTAGGATTTCCATCGATTATGATTTCCCCGTCATCCTCTGCTGCCATGCTTAACACAAAACAAAAAAGGTTTTTTGTTTGTAACAATGAAGGTTCATTAGTTTTGCATAAGTAAAAACAAAATATATGTCAAGAATTTAATGTGGCCCTGTTCAAGGTCCAAGAGTTGTAAACTTGGCTCTGATACCATATGTAATGAACCTCTAATTTTCCATAAAAAAATAATTTATTCCACGACACATTGCTCTTCAATTTTTTTTTAATAGCTTCAAATTTAAGAGGAGGTAAGATTCATTCCCGTCCACGATGAAATTATTACACCAGTCTAGTTTACTTTGAACAGAAAAAACTTATGTGGATAATTCTTCATAATTCTATCAATCCCCTTCACTCTCAAACTACTCCTAGCATGCTTATATATATATTTATGTAGTATCTATACTTAGGACTTATAGTCCATCTCTCTCTTTTAGACATGCGTTCCTATGCTTGCGCACATGACTATTTATTTGACTTTGAAATAAATCTCATACACCATATATAAAGTAATGGGGATGGGACATATCCCTTATCAGAGTATAAAAGGTTTAATGTAAGATGTTTGGCATCATTTGGTATGGTTCAACTCATTAAAAATAAAAAAACATATTTCCTTATGAGTAGTCATGGTTAGTGTCCCACCAGTCCCCATTTACACAAAAGATTGGGTAACAATTTCCAAACTAAACCCTTGTTTAACTCGCTCTTAACTAAACGCTCTCTTAACGAAATTTCAATTGAACAATATGTTAACTGCAATGGATGGTTGGAGTGGACGTACTCCACTAGTCGTATCATGAAGGGACTGTCATTAACTTCACAATTTGCTTGATGAGGGAAGAGTGGTTTACTTGTCAGAAGAGTTAAAGCGCTGCACCTAAAATTAATGGATATCTCGAGAACACAAAGTTCAATAGTTTCACCTGACCTTTCCTCCAATCCAGTCACGAAAACTCTTCCCCATCACATGGAAAGACCATCATTTGTACCCTCAACATTTAATGGGTGTAGAAAAGCTCCTCTTAGGGTTCAATGAGTTTCTATTGTCAATGTGAAGTCCACCGAAAAAAACTCTGCGTATTAACATTTCTCAACAGGAAAGGATGTCGATTTGGAGGGCGTAAATCGGTGGAACAGTCCACACTATTCGCCTCCCTGGTTAGCTTGCAATACCACTTGTGTACTTAGTTATTTGAACGAGGACTATGGTTTCCATCAGGGTGGGAGAAGCCTTGTATTGAAAGTCTTACTATGACTGTAAATTGAATCTACCCCTTTAACGTTATTCCTCGTAACTTTCTGGATGGTTCTGCTACTGGGTAGATAGGTTGTTCTATGTGTTCTTCCTCAATATTTCTGAAAGGGATTCGACGTCCCGCCTCCTTGTTTCCTCGATTTCGAAGGATTCACACCTCCAAGGTATTTTGCAAGAATTTTTACACTTAGGGATTTTTGTCGTTCCATTACAAACTCTACAGTTTCTTCGTTGATACGTATCGAGGTCTGGTGTTGCACTGTTGTGAAGCCACATGGGGTTTTTAATATGAAGTTGAATGTTTCCTACTGTGTATTACAATTTGTGTTGTATTTCTTTCTTTTTGGTTGTAAGTATGGGTCCACTCTTCTGAATTTCCAAGAGACTCTCTTCTGGTCCTTACAAATAAAATGTTTCCTTGATGGCTATGCATTCCAGCCCAACACAAATAAATTTTGCGACTTCAGTGGTTTCCGAACAGTTCCATTAGAAAATTCCCCATGGCATATCATACTGGGGTTTATGAAACTTATTGGATTAAGAATGCCTCCCACTGTTGTTATCATTGGTTGTGGATATTATACACCATTAGGAATATGGAAAAAAAATAGTAAGAAGGTTAATCTTTGTATTTAACGTTGATTTATAAATACCCTCTTTAATACAGACCGTCAGATTCAGTGTAGGATTTAACCCCAACAATAGTGTATAGCATTTGTCCTGTGTGTAACGTTTTCACCATGCGTTTGGCCTATTCACACGACCCATCTTATGCAATTCGTAATTCAAGGTTAGTACTCTTTGTATTATTTCATTTCATAAAGCAATGGATTTATCTATCGTTGGTACCAACGCTAATGATGGGACCTTGTTGTTGCGAGGGTACCCATCAGGAGAACCTAGAACTATCCTCCCCTCGGCTTGGGACCTCTATCAGACCAAAACGCGATAAGGGAAAAGATGCCTGATCTTCAGTCATGAGTGAAGTACCATTTTGACTCAAACTCTTTCTATCCTTTGTCCTTCTGATGAAAATTTTATCCATCTTATTTTCGGTTATATAATACTAATTTAAATTTTGAAATTCCTTGTAGGGAATTTGACTGTGTACAACTCTGGATGCCAGCTCCCATCAAAGGCGCAAAAGGTATTCAGGTTTCAATTCATAGCTCTCAATTGCGCACCCTAGTTTTTCTATGAACTGATACGATTCTAAACCAGGGGTTAACATCGTGGTGATAGAGATCTTACTGAGTCACAAGATTTAGAATATGATTATAGTTTAAGAGTTGCATATTCTATTTATTTTATTTAGGATGGCAATACAAACATTCATTCTTGCCGAGCAATGGATCTGTAAATGAATGATTCTGAAATGGAATTCAACAAGCCTTCATGGATAGTTATTCTGACTCGATTCTTTCCTTGCATGCTATTTCGATTTTACATTCTATTTTATCTTCGGTCATTAAGTATTCCATAAATTCCACTAAGACTTAGATAGACTATTGTCCTCTATTGCATTTCTATGTTCGTTGTCTGTACAGTATGAACTTGTAGTCATGCATTGCATGGAATTATATATTTCCAAAGACCCACATCCTTCTTAAATTGAATCTCAATGAAAAGAATGCTAGAAAATCAAACTGTTGTATAGGTATTAAGTATACATAATTATATATCAAAATGTACATAATCCTATATGAATTCTTATTCTTGTCATGCATCGATTCTATAATAATGTTATTACTCTGTATGGCTTATTATAGAAATATGCAAATATATAGTCATTTCATTTTTGTCTATCCTTTAACATTCTCTAAGTCATTACTATCAACTCAGGGAATCTATACAAAGGATAATTAAGTTGGGCCTGAGATTGTCAAAGTAGTCATATCTGCATGTATAATTTATAGATACATCTCTGTTAATTAAATCCAAAGCGCTTCCTATATATGAGGTCATTTTAATTATACTTTATTTGCACGATTGGTTCTATATGTCTGCTAGAACAGTTGGTATATTAACTGTCTAATATGTGCGTGTATATATGTATATATTACCATTCCTACTGTAGGGAATTCAATTTAACTTTCCATTAACATCTGTACATATTTCCACTTATAACTATATATATATATATATATATATATATATATATATATATATATATATAGTGATTTACTGTCAGAATTTATCAGTCATTAATGCGAACAACATTATGGTAATTCTACTCTTTCAATCATTTAAATCACAATGACTCTTGTCTAAAGGAAATTTCAGTAGAAATCATTCACCCAGTAATATATCGTTGCATACTGGCATCCACGTAAAAACAAGAGATATGTAAAGAGAAATGGGTAGATGAACACATCTGAACCAAAATGATGAAGACAAAGGGAACAACGACGTTCCTCCCAACCGTAGAACAGGGAAGCCAAATCACTTGCCTGATTCACCGCCTATCCTGACCATGAGTCCATGAGGGAAAAATTGGAAAACTCCTTAGTAATATCTTCAGTTCCAGTAGATTCCTCTTGCCTCACACTAAATCAGTAGTGTTCATAACAACAAGAAAACCAACATACTAGGTAGCATCCTACCTCCTCACATATGCTATTTAACAAAACAATTCTTTTGCCTAGGTCTTTCTTCCCCCCCTTGTGAATTTTTGCAGCTTTCTAAATCCCTGATTTTCAGGGATTGCCAATGGCCAAATCTTTGATTTTCCACTTGTAACAATCAGCCCAAAGTTAGTTCCAACATGTTCCCCACTCATGGAGTCATGGTCAGCTGATTTTAACATGACTGTTCCATTTGTCCTCCTGCAATCTATATAAAATATTATGTTTTCATACAAGTATCATAGTCAAATAGTTAGTTGGTTCAAATCATATCTCTGCCCAGCATTCATAATAATTAATTAGAATTATTAAATTCGAAATTCAGTATTTCCATAAATGGAAAAAAAATTCCAAATTCGAATTTACTAAAAATGGAATAATTTTCCAACAAATTTGAATTTTCAAAATAATTTATTTTTGGGGATGTCACAACCTTTCCCCCTTCAATAAAACACTGTCCTCAGTGTTCGTTCCTTTCTTGGAATAGGATTGGATGAGATTTACGCAAATCTCCCTCCAACTCCCAAGTGGCCTCCTCAAGACTAAAGTGCTTCCATTGCCCCTTTACCTGAGCGATGACTATGTTCTGAAGTGCTATTTCTCTCCGGTCCTGAATATGCAGGGGTTCCGCCTGGAACTCACCTTCTGGTTCCACCTACACCAAGTTCCAATCAATCATATGACTAGGGTCATGCACATACTTTTTCAACAAAGAAACATGAAATACATTATGAATACTTAGATTAGCTGGAAGTGCAAGTTAGTATGTTACGGGTCCAATTGGAGCTAGTATCTCGAAGGGCCCACAAAACTTGGGTGCCATCTTGGCACAATTTCCTAATTTCAGTGAACTTTTCTGGGCTTTGACCTTCAAATAAACATGGTCTCCCACTTGAAATTCCAAGTGTCTTCTTTTCTGATCTGCATAGCTCTTCTGTCTGTCATGTGCTTCCTTTAAGTTCTTTTTTACCTTCCTTACCATATTCTCCATTTCTTGGAGCATCTATGGTTCAACCATGAGTCTTTCAACCGGGTTATCCTAGCTAATTAGAGTTGTACACTTCCTGTCATACAATACCTGAAAAGGTCTTAACATAGCCGAAGTTTGGTACCCATTGTTATATCCAAATTCTACCAAGTGTAGATAGTCTTCCCACTTGTTTGGTTTTGTTCTTACGTACATGCGGAGGATATCCTCTACAATTTAGTTTGTCCTTTCAGTCTATCCATCCATTTGTGGGTGATAACTCGTACTGAAATTAAAATTAGTATTTAGCCCTGCAAACAATTCCTTCCAAAAGACGAATGTGGATTTTACGTCTCTATCAGAAATCACCAATTTAGGAATACCATGCAGTCTAAAAATTTCTTTCATAAATATTTCAGCAATGTTTATAGCTTTAAAAGTAGACTTTACAGGAATAAAGTGTCCAGAATTACTGAGTTTTTCGATTACCACCATAATAGAATCATTCTGTTTCTGATTTTTAGGAAAACCTATTATAAAGTCTAGTGATATGGTCTCCCATTTTCATTCTGGTACTGGTATGGCTATAATAGGTCGGCTGGATGCTGGTGTTCGACCTTAACCTACTGACAATCTTGGCACCTAGCCAAGTATTCTACTGTTTTGCCCTTCATATTAGGCCAATAAAATAGTTTTCTAAGTGTTGTTATCGTTTTCTGGTATCCTGGATGGCCATAATACTGTTTCTTATGCACTTCTTTGAATACTATTAACCTTAACTCTACTAAATCTGTTATGTAAAGTATGTTTTTAAATCGTAATATTCCCTTCTTATCGATACTTAGATCTGATTTATATGAGTTTGCGGTATTGTTTTGCAATTATGCCATTATCTTAGTGTAATTTTCGTTGTTAATATCTACCGTCCTTATTCTTTATTCCAGATCACTTTCTTCCCTGCTGATATTTATCTCAAATATCCCATGGACTCTTCTGCTTAAAGCGTCTACTACCTTATTTTCCTTACCCTTGATATGTCTGACCTCGAAGTTGAATTTTCTCAAGAAGGCTAGCCATCTTGCTTGCCTCGCATTAAGATCTGGTTGGCTAAACAAATATTTCACACCGCTATTATCTGTCAATAGTAGAAATTTTTTGCCCATTATGTAGTGTCGCCACATTTTTAAGGCGTGTATTACCACTGCCAATTCTAAGTCATGAATGACATAATTTCGCTCATGTTCTTTTAATTTCCAGAACTCATAACAAATCACGTGTCCTTCCTGAGTTAGGACACCACCTAGTCCTTGTTTACTTGCATCAACACATACGGTGAAGTCTTTATTTGGGTCTGCTACCTTCAATATGGGTGCAATTGTTAATAATTCCTTCATCTTGTTAAAACTGTCTTGACACTTATGTGACCAGTTAAACTTGGTCCCTTTCTTTTGTAATGACATGAATCATAGGTTAGGCTATCTTGGAAAACCCCTCTATAATTATGCGAAAATATCCGGTGATTCCCATGAATGACTGGATATCTTCTACATCCTTAGGTGCCAACCATTCCATGATGGATTTTATTTTCTCAGGGTCTACATCAACGCCTTCTGCTGAAATTACATGTCCTAGATATTGTATTTTATTTTGATAAAAGTCACACTTATCAAATTTGGCGTACAGTTTGTGTTTCCTCAATGTTTTCAGAACTATTCTTAATTGTTCTTCATGTTCTTCCTCTGTTTTAGAATAGTCCAGAATATCTTTGATAAATACTAGTACAAACTTGTCTAAGTACTGGCTGAAAATATTGTTCATCAGGCACATAAACGTGGTTGGTGCGTTCGTGAGTCCGAAATTTATGACTATGAATTCGTAGTGTCCATATCTTGTTCAAAAAACTATTTTTCTTATATCTTCATTCCTTATCCTAACTTGATGGTAATCGGATCGTAAATCCAATTTCGAAAAGATTTTGGCCCCACCTACTTGATCAAATAGGTCATTTATCCTAGGTAAGGGGTACTTGTTCTTAATAGTCATTTTATTCAATTGTCTATAATCGATACAAATTCTTAGAGTTCCATCTTTATTTTTCACAAAGAGGACTGGTGCCCCCCATGGTGAAACACTTGGTCTAATATACTCTTTGTCCAACAATTCGTGTAATTGTATTTTTAGTTCTGTCAATTCTCGTATACTCATTCGGTAAGGTGATTTTGAGATTGGGGTTGAACTGGGTAGTAGGTCTATGGAGAAGTCTATTTTCCTTCTAGGAGGTAATTATGGTATCTCATCCATAAACATGTCTCTGAATTCACGTAGGACAACAAAGTCTTCTAACTTTTGCTTATCTTTTTTTTCTAACAGATTCATTACTTGGATGGCATAAACTTGACATCCCTTTCTCATACATTTCTTGAATTGCATCGCCGAAACTTGTCTAACTGATACAGGTTTTGGTATACCTTGGGTTGTTCTAGTAGTGCCATACTTGTCTTTATAATTAAGTGTCTTTGTATAACAATCTAGTACTTCTTTGTGTTTTTCCAACCAATCCATTCCAATAATCATATCAAAAGATCCTAGTGGTAGGATATGCTGATTTGTTCTTATGTTTTGGCCATCTAAGCTGAATTTGAACTCAGAAATAAAGTCAACTACTTTGTTTTTAGTTCTTGTTGCTAGTTGTACCAACCATGATTTTTCATGCTTCCTGTTAGCGTCAGAAGTCACTCCTGGATTTCTTGTAGGAGCAGAGCCCAACGCCCATCAGTTTTATGTCACAATTTGTTTAATGGGGTGATCGAATGGGTAAAGACTCAAGAAAATATAGCGTTAACTCAAGAAACTGGGCTTGGTATGTAGAAATCAAGGGAGGTCTTGATCCAACTTCCATCAGTAGATGATTAAAGGGTGGTAGATGGAAGACTTATGAGAAGGGTGAGCAAGACTTCCTCGAGCGACAGGCCTTCAGAAGCTTGAGGATGAAAAACTCATAAGCCAAGATCCTCTTGGTCCAGAGCTTCAAGGAGCTGAGGGGTGACTCCACTGAATCCTCCAATTCCAAGTCATTTAGCACTAATAAAACCATAGGAATCGATTAGAAAAAATGCAATTGTTACAGTGATCCAACCTACATCATCCTATAACAACTACAAATCGACTGGATCCTCCAATTCTGAGCTGTTCTAACACAGTAAACAAAGAGATGGAAAAGGGGTTGACATCCATAAAGTAAGAAGTCTCAAATGCCTTATACATAAACCAGAGCGACCAACGCTTCATCAAAACTTTACAATCGGGAGCCTTGCTCAACCATCGATGGATTACAAAATACAAAGACTGATTCTATATACTCAGAAAAATTCGCCTAATAGAGGTGTGCTTAGTCATCCAAGGCTTGGTGTCCCTTTAGCTGAATTCAGACGGATATTCTTCGTCAGATGCCACCTTAACTGCGCATGGCCCCTGTAAGGGGAGTAGCTGAGCCATTAAGAGTTGAGTTAGTGTGTGCAGACATCCTATGGCTACTCGAGGACTCGACATGGCTTCTTTGGAAAAATTGGTATACAGGACCCTCTCGAGCAGACTGTTTTCTAGACCCTCCATACCTTACACTTAATGAATGAGGAGAGGTTTCAACCACCCCCTCTCACCTTCATTTACTCCAAGGAAGAAACAGGATTGAGATTAGATCCGATGGCACCTGGAGGTCATGATGGGCCTCTCTGTGACTGAAACCTGACGCCTTTGGCCCCTTTTGCACAACCCCTTTATTTTTTGGTGATCATGGGCTGTGACCCCGCGTTTACTCTTAAAAGAGCTTTCGGCATTCATGAATAGGAAGGAGTTAATCCTTGCTTATCACAATCACGATGAGAGGAACACCAATATGGCTTAATTGGGTGCCACGCATCCCATTAGATCTGACGGTCCTTGTAACAACCATAAACTTCTAAACATCATTAAGTTTCATAAGAAATTTATTCAATAAACTGAGACAATAACTTCATAGAAAAATACTGATTTTCGTAACAACAATTTCAGTAACATAGATTTATCAATGAATAATTATTTCATGGGAGAATGAAACAAATACATAACTTAACAAGTTACCTGGTTCTGATGCTAATTTCCGTTGCCTTGCTGCCTTGTTGTTTCTCTCCTGCTACCTGCTACACAGTCCAATCCTGCCACAAACAAAGAATAACTGCCCAAAACTAATGTCCACCCTGCCAACTAGGAAAACAACCTAGCTCCAGGATATCTACGAATATCCTGGCCCCCATGCCCAAAACCTCCAACAACTCGGTGGCTCAACAGTCCAAAGTCACAGCCAAAAATCATGCCTCAATCTCATCACATGTCACAACCAAAGCTCTTGGCTCCCCCCTGCCAAACCACAATCCTCCTCCCTTATCCCCCCTTCACCGCCTCATGCCTTAACTCCTTTACCTGCCTCCGTCCCCCTCCATACTCCTTCCATTAATATTTTATCTTCTCGGGATTCATAGTCATCCCTAGCTGCATACACAACCATTTTATATCATATAACAGTGATCTCTCAAATCTATTTCTCAGGTCATTAAATGTAATTTTGTAATTAAATATTTAGTTAGTTAATCACAATTATA
>ML776643.1:66636-92489 GCA_009831015.1 Picea engelmannii
TGATGTTCGGCCTGGCGGTTATTAACCGCTGCGTAAATTTGGTGGTTGCTACCTGATCTTCCCATCGGTGCCTTTCCTTCTCTATGCACAAACCCTGATTGCAACTCTGGGAAGTCCCGCTGGTAATGGGGTCCCCCGCACCCCCAACATGTGACACCAGATTGAACCTGTGAATTGTTATGTATCTGTCTTTGAAATGAGTTCCTTCCCCTGGAACCCCTGCCCCTACTGGCTGTTCCCTGATATGGTCGTGGACCTGTCTGCACCGTTGGCGATGAAGGAGATGCTGCACTAGTGGCCATTGAAATCCCTGCAGCTACTGTCCTTGGAACGCCTCTATTACCATAAGGTGGTGGCCTTGAGCCCCCTCCCCTTGGAAATGTCCTCGGGGTCTTTCCTACGAATCCTGGGCGATGCGAAAATGTCGATTCTTCCGCGTAACGTGCATTTTCTACTGCCTCCGCTACTGAAGACGGTTTCCACATCCGCACCATAGCTCTTATCTTAGGGTTCAATCCATAGACGAAGAGATCTGCTTGTCGTTGGTCGGTATCCATATACGACACATATTGGACCAGTTCCATAAATCTGATCTCATATTCTTCTACAGTTCTATTTCCTTGTATTAAGGCGTGAAATGCCCCTACCTGTTGTTCCTCATAGTATGCTGGTAGATATTTTCTTCGGAACCTCTCCTCGAAAAGTTCCCAAGATATTGTGTCTGGGGTAAGGTGTAGTTGTCTTTCCAAGTTGCCCCACCAGTTCAAGGCGCTGTCTCTTAACTGAAAAATTGCGATCTTTGCCTTTGAGTTGGACGCATAATCCCTTAAGGCAAAACACCTATTCATGCCTTCCAACCATGCTTCTGCGCGTTCACTGGCGCGACCTCTAGCAAACTCCAGAAGTTTGATCTTCTGTAACTCTAGCGTGATGTCTTCAGGTGGAAATTCTCCCCTTCTGTTCCTTGATGCTTCTGGATTACCCGTCCCAGATGATGGGGGTTCCACTTCAGCCCCTGCTGGTTGGCGCCCCTTTAAAGTCTCGTTGATGGCTTCCAATGAGTGCAGTATGAGGGCTAGTTCGGGCGATGGTGGTGTTGGTGCTGGTGGTGTCGGTGGTGTTGATGGTGTTGGTGGTGTTGATGGTGTGGGTGGCGTCGGTGGTGTCCATGATGACGCTCCCCTACCTCGACCCCTTCAAGTCCTGACCATCTTGTATGAATTAACCTGCATCACCCCCAAAGTTATCAGGGTGAGTTCCAGGACGTTTCAAATTGGTGCTACTTAAACTTAGAAATAGGGTTGGGCATAAGTTTTCTTTACTTGTCTGTAAACAGACATTACTCCATCAGGGGAATTGGCTAGGTTTGGGTTAGGTTTAAGCGTCTAAGCTTGGTTTGTTCGCTCTTGAGAAAAGAATTAATGGTTCCCTCTCCCTGTAGATACATTAGCCTTGTGCTTTACTCGTCACTTCCTAGTGCATATGCCACAAGTCTAAGTCTTAACATCATTAATTAACCTTAAGGCAGATTAACCTTATACTTAATAAAATTATTATCATACTAGTAAAATTATCTTGACCTTTATATATATATATTATTTATACTAAATTATTTAATTTAATTTAAATTATTTTAACATTTTAACTATATATAAAAAAAAATGATTAACGTGCTCACAAGGGTTCGGGCACGCATGGGTTCCCCGTGCCCGCCTAGATTCTTCAAGCTCCCTCGTATCTAACCTCAACATCCTACACCTGTCAGCTCCTTCGAACTCCCCACGCGTCCTTGCTCTATCCCACTTTCTCATCTGCTGGGACTTTCCTCGCATCAGTCTTTGTCCACCACATATCTGCCTCTGCCCTACTCAAAGGTTTTTAGAATCTCCCTTGCCATGGCTCACCTCCACACCATTGTTCTGAGCACTTTACCAGTTCATTTTGCAGACACAGAGTATATTGATATGGCCCTTGATAAGATCTAGGACCTAGAGTTTAGTCTCCTTGAAATGTTGGGAACCAATCCCTTGTCTGTACATTTTGCGGAGCTTGCCCTCAGCTATGGTAAGAGGTACGATTCTCCGCCAGTTAAACACAGTTTCAATATCTTCATGAAGATCGCGGGGTTATTCGAATCAAGAATTTACATAAACTTCCCTTACTTCTATGGTAATGGATGGTGATTTCTTCTTTTGAAACAAAATGATTTGCTTGTAAATCCAGTCCTGTACGGATTTTGGTATTTTTCTTTCAATTTATTTCATTTATATTTATAAATTTATCCGTCTGTGCATACGCATTTTGTTATATGTGTAAATATGTCTAATTTTATGGGTATACAGGATCGTTCAAATTCCTCTCATCTGAGCCGAAGCGGCCCTTTAGATCCCTTTGGGATTCACTGTTGAATGCCTCAATCCACAGGCCTTATCTTCCCTCGTCACAGCCTCTGCACCTACCGTGACTTATCCCCAACTCTGTATCGGGATTCGGGGTTTCAGAATTTTCACTGTCGCGAGTTCCTTACCTCTCCAATTCCCGATTCGCGATGAGCTTCGTCTCTATGGGCTAGCCCCTATTGGCTATACCTTGGTCTATATGACCGTGCTCACAAGACCGTTACCATATACCCCCCTATCGGGATTTTGTGCATATCTTTCCCAATGGGTTCTTTTCTTCGTTAGTCCCTTTGCTACGAGCTTGGTCCATATGACCTGCCTCCGCGACCGTAGCCTTGTATCACCCTATCGAGATTCGGGGTTTCGACGCTTGTGATGTCAATGCACGCACGTCCTTAGGATTCTCGATTCCCGATCCCCAATGAGTTCCTAGCGCATTATCCCTTTAAGCTATGCTCATGATCCACACGACCTCGCCTTGTGACCGCAGTCTTATCCCTTATCAAGAGTTTGGACTTCGCAAAACTGAAAGGTGTAGGACTTATGTCCTCAGGATCCCCGATCCTCCAATCTCCGCTGCCACCTGTCATTAACTCCCGGCAAGGTTGGACCTTCCGACACCTGTCCTATGCTGCACCCTTAACTCCGTCGGGAAATCGCGTGTCAAAGGTTCGCGTTTTTGAACGCACTCGTTCATAGACCCTTCCGAGCTTCGAACCCCAATATGGAGTGACACCTGTCCTCCAAAATGAACAGTTCAGATCTTGTCGGGAAATTGTGGATCGCGATTCTGTGTGACAAGATTTTTGTGTGCTCGAAAATCCCGATTCCCCAATTCTCGACTCTCTCCAGGGTTCTGACACGTGTCCCAAATGATGGACAGTTCAGATCAACTCTCAGGATTCGCTACTTTACAAGGTTAGGAACCTTCACTTATCTGTACCCCGATGACCAAAACCTCGATCTGGTGGTCACGCGACACATGTCCTCCACTCTGACTCTAGTGGTCCCACAACACTTATGTCACTATCGGGATATCGCGAATCACGATTCCCAGTGACGAGGTTTCTTTGTCTTTGTAAACCCCGATTTCCCGATCCCCGACTCTACGAGATCCCCTGACGCGTGTCCCCACTATTTGGACGGCTCTGATTCTATCGGGAAATCGCGGATCGTGATTTCAACATGCACGAGTTCCACACTCCTGAAATCTCTGATGGGTAAAATCCCGATTCCTCCCCAGAACGCTGACGTGTGTCCTGCTGAGATCAACGGCTAGGATCCGTTCTCGGGATTTTGAGAACCTCAAGGTCTCGATTCTTTGGCTTTACAAATCCCCGATGACTCTGATATCCCGATGACTTTCCAGGACTCCTCCTCTGTGCACTAAGACTTAAACCCTGCGCAACTTCTCGAGATCTAATGGCTGATGGGATTTCGCCCAAGATCTGATGGTTCAGATCCGTTCTCTTGCAGAATAGGCAGCTCTCCGTCGGGATAATGACTAGTTGCATGAAAATCTACGCGGTGTAAAAATTTCTCTCTTTGGCACAGTTAAAATTTATAATGGCCTATAGTTCCTGAGATTCTTCGTTATTTAAAATTTCACTGAGGCTAATACAGGCAACTAGTTTACACTTTTCTCGTGCGATACAAGTCTGCTAAATTTCCTTTTTCCGACTGCACATTGGCAGTTCCTCTTTTAGGTAAGTTCGAGGTGAAGTAGGCCTTTTCAAGGTCTTGCAGGAGTCCTATTGCAATTTAAATAGTGTAGTTCATGTAATTATTAAATCTTACCAGCTTCAAGCCTTAGACAAAAGTTTCTCTTCGACATTTCCCTCGATTTCAGGTGTCTTTCTTACCCGAAACTTCTTTGACAAATATTGCTCAAATAAAATTAAGTTATCACTTCTCTTTTTGTGCTTAATAGCTTTATCAGGCTACTTTAAGGGTAGTCATTTTGTGGGAAGTAATTCTTCAAACTATCTGGTTTGCTGCCACTTATTTTAAAAGCGTTCCTTTGAATATTCAGACTAAAACTATATTATCCATTCATGATCCAGTTAATGGGTATTGTCTAAAGTTGTTGCTTTTGATATGAGATTATTTTCTTGGATCATGTAGGGGTACTATCCTGAGTACATTCTCTGATACTGTATCAGTCATGTTTGGTCAAGCTGAATGTTGCTCGACACAATTTATTAAGACACAATTGACGTGTGTTTCTTACAGGTTAAGCGTGGTTGGAATTAATCGTTTGGGATTTTGGCCCTTAGGCCCAGATTTCAAACTAAGACGCTCTGATACCATATGTAACATCCATAAACTTCTAAACATCATCAACTTTCATAAGCAATTTATTCAATAAACTCAGACAATAACTTCATAGCAAAATACTGATTTTCGTAACAACAATTTCAGTAACATAGATTTATCAATGAATAATTATTTCATGGCAGAATGAAACAAATACATAACTTAACAAGTTACCTGGTTCTGATGCTAATTTCCGTTGCCTTGCTGCCTTGCTATTGCTCTCCTGCTACCTGCTACACAGTCCAATCCTGCCACAAAAAAAGAATAACTGCCCAAAACTAATGTCCACCCTGCCAACTAGGAAAACGAACTAGCTCCAGGATATCTACGAATATCCTGGCCCCCGAGCCCAAAACCTCCAACAACTCGGTGGCTCAACTGGTCCAAAGTCACAGCCAGAAATTGTGCCTCAATCTCATCACATGTCACAGCCAAAGCTCTCGGCTCCCCCCTGCCAAACCATAGTCCTCCTCCCTTATCCCTCCTTCACCACCTCATGCCTTAACTCCTTTACCTGACACCGTCCCCCTCCATACTCCTTCCATTAATATTCTATCTTCTCGGGATTCATAGTCATCCCTAGCTGCATATGTAACCATTTTATATCATATAACAGTGATCTCTCAAATCTATTTCTCAGGTCATTAAATGTAATTTTGTAATTAAATATTTAGTTAGTTAATCACAATTATATCTTTTTACTTAATTAATAACGCACTTAATTAAATTTATTTAATCATCATTGTTTAATTAACACTTTATTGACACAATTAATCCCTTAGTTAGTTTTGCTTTACAATTTCATACATTTTTCCAACTAGGGGCATTACAGTCCTGAACTCACTTGGTGATGCTATGGGCCCGGGTCCTGGACACTCCTGACACCTCACACATCGGGAATATGACGAAACTGCTCCTTGTGCCTCGAAATCGTGATGGGAAAAATGACGAGGAGCCTAATCGCGCGCTAGGTGTCTCCTGTGGATAGACGACTGAGATTGCTCAGTGATACTGCAGGTCCGACTTTGAGCGCTTTCAGAGCTTTGGGGTTTAGGGTTTTGATATGTAGAATGACATGGAACTCTCACCCTTCGAACTCCTGAATGCCAAAATGCCGACGTGGCTATATCTTGCGCCACGCGTCCTTTGGGATGGACGACTGCCATCCATTCCTACACATAATATGGGCGCTATCCATTGCGATAATCTCGGCACAACTCCTCTAACCGCGATTTCCCACCATCCGTCGATCTTCTCTTATGGATGAATCTGCACTGTCGATAATATAATTTTTCCCGCTTACTCGCTTGGAAGTTTGAAACAAGATTTTTCCGTGCTGCGCTCGGGCGCTTCTCATGCAATTTGCAGACTTGAATACTCTTGTGCCCCAAACAAGAAATGTTACTAACATTAGGATCCATGGGGGATAGAGTCATCCCTGTGATGCTCTAAGGACTCATTTTGCAGCTCCAGTGCCTTCCTGTTGGGCTATGGGGTCATTTATTTACAACTTAAAGACGAAAAGAAAAAACAATATTTACAACCGTGAAAGAGCCATGTGCGGCTCAAGAGAAAAATATTTTTAGGAAATGCCCATTCATAGGGCCATTGAAAACTTCCTGATCCTTTAAATCCCATACCCTGTAGGTGTTATTTGAGAATACTTCAGATACTTTGAAAGGCCCGATCCACAGGGCTTCGAATTTTCCATGCTTGCTTTTATCTTGTTTAGGAGCATCCCATTTCAGTACCAGGTCTCCTATCCAAAACTCTTCCTTCTTGGCCTTCTTATCAAAAACTTGCTTGATCCTTTGCTGATGGTCCTGAATTCTGTCCATTACCTACTCCCTGGCCTGCTAGACCTCCACTAGCTGATGAATCCTTCTGATCATGTCATCAGGCTCCTCCTAATGATCCTGGAGGAATTTTTCTACAGGAATGGCTAGATGAGAAGGAAAAATAGCCTTTGCTCCATAGACTAATTGGAAAGGAGAGACACCTATAGATCTCTTTGTGGTCACTCGATCGTCCCATAGAGAAAATTTCAATCTTGAATGCCAGGCTTTCTTGTTGTCTTCCAACAGCGTTTGACGATCCTTATCAGGCTTTTGTTGGAGAATTCTACTAAACCGTTGCCCTGGGGATAATATGGGGTGGAGTGAATCAGTTTGATCCCGAATTTCCCACAGAACTTGGCTAACGGCTCAGCCCTGAAAGAGGCTGCGTTATCAGTGACAATCTTACTTGGGTAGCTGAATCTTGTGATGAGGTCCTCTAGGAATCCAATGATTACCTTGTGGGAAGCATTCCTGGTGGGGATAGCTTCAATACACTTGGTAAAGAAATCTGTAGTAGTCAGTATCCATCTGTGTTTCCCACTGGAAGAGGGGTGAATTTATCCAATGAAATCCAGGCCCCATTTCTTGAAAGGTCCCGAAACAACCACCAGATTTAATGACAATGACTTGAGCTATTGTTTTCCTACAAATATTTGACATTTGGTGCAAGCTCGGACCCTTCTGCAGACATTCGTGAATATGGTGGGCCAGTAGTATCCATCCCTGAGGATTTTGTAGGCTGTGGTTTTCCAGAAATGATGCCCTCCGCACAGGCTGTCGTGAAATTCAACCATGATCTTGTCAGCCTCTTGCGGATCTACACATTTCAAAAGCAACCCCAGGAGGTCTTTCCAATACAAAACCTGATCGACAAGGCAATATCTGATTGCTTTGAGCTTTAGAGCCTTTGCCTTGTTTCTTTGCAGGCCGTTTGGAGGCTGCAACTCTTGCAGAAAATATATGACATCCTTATACCAGGGACATCAAGCCAATGGGGGCTCCCTTTGAGGGTCTATTTCAGACAGCCGACCTTGTTGAATTCTTGAGCATTCATTGATGGAACTTATTCCCAAAGCTTGGCAATTGGCTTCTGCCAATAGCTTGGCTAAACCTTGACCTTTGATCAATTTGGTAGGCTTTATTTCCAGGTCAAATTCCAGAATCCTGGCTATCCACTTACTCCTTCTCTCGTCTATGTCAGGCTGAATAAGAATGTCTTTAACAACAGCTGAGGGGACATAAGAGATGATTTTTTATAGCAGGATATAGATTCTAAATGCTTTGAGAGCCTTTACCAGGGCATAGGCCTGCTTCTCCATAGTGTCATACCTGATTTCAACATCTCTCAATGCTCGGTTGAAATAGGCAATAGGATGCTCTAGCCCAACCTTGTTTGTTTGTAATAAAACATCGACCACCATGTCAGGCGAAGAAAAGGAGAAAATAACAAAATCCTTCGAGTAGTCGGGACTGATAAGAACAGAGGCTTCAGTTAGGGCCTTTTTAATTTCTCAAAGGAACGTCATGATTCAGAAGTCCACCTAACTTCATTTCCTTTCCTTAACATGGCTGTTATAAGTTTTACCTCCTCAGCAAAGCTAGGCACAAACCTCCTTAGAAAATTAATTTTACCAAGGAAAGATTGGACCTCCTTCTTGGACCTCGGGATTGATAAGGATTGTATTGCCTCAACTCTTCTAGGGTCAATCTTGACTCCTTCCATTGATACTATGTGGCCTAGTAACTTTCCCTCCTACATGGAGAACAAAGATTTCTTGGGGTTTAATGAAATGCCAAAACTTCTGCATTTCAGGAAAACCTTCCTGAGATGACAGCAGTGTTCTTTATCAGATTTTGAAAACACTGTGATGTCATCCAGATAGACGACCACAAATTTATCCTTTTCCCCAACGAAAGCTATGTCCATGGCATGCTGAAACGTTGCCCCTGCATTCATTAATCCAAACAACATCTTGGCATACATGAATGTTCCCCATGGAGTGGTAAATGTCGTCTTTTCCCTGTCCTCAGGCAGAACAAAGACTTGATTGTAGCCAGAGAAACGATCGATCATGGACATCCTGGATGCTCCCGTTACCCTCTGCCGTATATGTTCCATCTTTGGTAAGGGGTAGTTATCCTTTCATGAGCTCTTGTTCAGGTTTCTAAAGTCTACACAGAGTTTGATTTCTCCATTCTTTTTCCTTACTGGTACCAAGTTGGCCACCCACTCTGAATATCTCAGTGGTACGATGATTTGGGCCTCCAACAACTTCTTCACTTCCCTCTCCATAATAGGCAGCAACATAGGATTGATATGTCTTAGCTTCTGCCTAAATGACTTTGCCTCGCTTTTCAACGGGATCTTATGCTCAATGACATAAGTGTTATATGTTTTGAGATCTTCATAGGTCCAAGAAAACACATCAGCAAATTCCCTCAGAAGTCCAGTGTATTCAGACCTCTGCTCCTTTGTCAGACTTCTTGACAATTTGACAAACTTGGGCTCACTTTCGGTGCCAATGTTGCACTGAATAGTACCAGCGTCATCCTCCGAGATTTCCCCCTTTAATGACACATCATTTCTATCAAAAATACTTTCCAAAGGAACTAGTCCCCTTGGAATGTGGTTGCTGGGGAGATGCACAATGTTATGCTCTATTATTTTACTTAGAAACTTACCCCCATCAGGCTCTTCTTCAGAGACAGATTCTTGGTCGATATGCATCTCCAAAAATTCTTTGATAGTCTCCAAGAATTTCTTGATCTCGAGATCATCCTCGAATACTTTCCAATATTTGATGTTGTCAGGTATGGAGGGCCTGTATTTTACTTCCACATCATATCTAAATTTGGGCAGCAGGGGTACTTTGAAACTGCTTGCTGATGTAGCCAAGGAATCTGCCACTGTGTTCTTCTTTCTTGGGACAAAAGAAATGTTGAATGCCAAAAAGAAACTGTCAACTAGGTCCCATACCTCATTTCTGTAGCTTCTGAGTTGAGGGTGCTTGGCTTGATAAGTGTTTTTGATCTGTTGGACCACCAACTCTGCATCTCCGAACACTGCTACTTTGTGAATTCCCATTTCCCTTGCAGCTCTTAATACTAGGACAAGAGCTTCATACTCTGCCACATTGTTGGTAGTTTCAAATTCTAGTTTGTATGACAGAGATATGGTTTCCTGAGCAGGTGACACAAAAAACACCCCAGCTCCAGTGCCTTCCCTGGAAAAGGCTCTGTCAAAGAACATTTTCCAGACGAGGGTGATAGAGGGAGGAAATTTATAGGAAGTGGTGGGCGACATTCTAAGTTTTAGAGGAGGCTCGGGAGCATTAGTGAGTTCTAGTACACTGGAACCTAAATCAGTGTCCAAGGCTAAAATGGGATGGTTGGTAGGATTGGCCTCATCAATGATTATATAGGCCAGTTGGGCTTCCCTGTATAGCCTTCTATGCTCTCCTCCAAACACTGGGATAGTAGCATATGTGAGGTCCATCTGCAAATTCCCCCCCAGTCTTTTTATCCATGATCTTGATAACAACATACCAAACTTGGGGGGGACATCAGCCACTACAATATCCATGACCACACTTTTCATGGGAAGATGAAACAAGGTCACGACCAGGTCTTTAATAACTCCTAGACATTGAACTTTTCTGGAGTCAAAGGAATAGAGGTCATGATAGGCTCGGGTGACTTCCAGCCCTAACTCTTCCATGACAATTTTGGGCATGAGGTTGTGAGAAGCCCTCAAATCCATCAAGCAGTTGTGCAGTACTTTATCATGTATGTTCAGGGCAGTGTAGAAGGGAGGGGATGAGTCATTCCTGTACTCTACCATAGGACCTAGAATAACTACGGGCTTTTCATCTTGCAAATTGATGGAGTCTGTGGGAAGGCATGAGACCTCAGACTGTAAAATCTCAGAGAAGCGTTTCTTGAATCCTTTATGTTTAATCAATTCGGTTAGGGGCATAGGGATTCTGATCTTTTGAATTTCATGCTTGAAATTAAAAGAAGATGTAAGCTTCAGGATTTCTCTTATTTCGGGAACCTGAATCTGGACTATGGGAGAGAGGGGTCGAAGCTTCTTACCTCTGTGACTGTCCACTATTTCATTAGCAGGCTTCTCTGTTCTAGTGGACTGCTTAGGAACATCAGGTGCTACTATCTTTTTCTTAGACCTCAGATCATACCTGCCTTGGATACCACTAGCCTTGTCTCCCTTGCTCGGTTCATTTAGCTGACTGTCCATGAGAGACTCCTCCTATGCTGACTGAGTGAGATGAGGAAAAGGAGGAGTGTCCCCGAAGCAATGGATTTTAGGATCAAGCTCATCTGTTTCCCCTTCTTCCCCCTCGGCCACAAAATTGTTTTGAAAAGGGGCCTGAATCTTCTGGTCTTCTTTGTCTCTTCCCCTCTCCCTTTGCATAGTCGAGGAAGTAATATTGTTAGGCCTCCTAAAAACTCCTTTGTTTTTCAGCATTTTGGGGGCCCTTGTATGCTTTCCTCCCCTCCACCTTCATTCTCTCCATCTTTGCAGATAGAGACTTCACCATCTTGGTCAATTCATCTACTTGAGGGTGGGGCACCGATGGGCCAGAAGTTGAGGTTTCTGGTCTTCCCTTTCTTCTGTCTGCATCAGCCTTGTTCCTCAGTCTATCAACTGCTAATACATTGGATTCCACTTCTATGGCCGCATCTTGCATTTGAGCTAAGGAGATGGCTCTTCTTTCTCTCAATAAAAGACAGAAATCGGGGCCAAACACACTAGCATAAGAAATCTTGGCCGAGGCTTCTTAGGGTTTTATTTCGGCAAGGATTTTGTTATACATTTTATTGAATCTTTTGGAGAAGTCAGAGATAGACTCTCCTTCCATATTCTTCAAATACCCAAACTCTGTCATGTAATACATGAAATCCTCCCTATCTCCCCACTGCCTCAGGAAAGTACTATCCAGGGCTTCAATCCCAGTAATAGATCCGGGGGCCAATCCTCTAAACCACTTTCTCACGTCACCATCTAGGCTCTAGATGAAGACTCTCATCCAGACATCTTCATTTTCAATGTTCAGGTTGTCTGCATAAATGTAGAAAGAAGCCAGGTGCTCTTCTGCAGTTATGTCCCCTTCTCTAGTGAACTTGGGCATATACTTCAAGTAATCTCCAGCAGGGAGAGGATTCATAGGATGGGGTAGGATTAAGGGAGAATATCTGGAAACAACTATGGAGTCCATTCTATTTAGAGGGGGATTAGCACCAACCATAAGAATATTAGGTGGAGGATAACCTAGAGGAGAAGGAGTTCGTGAAGGGTCTACTGGGAAAGAGTCTCGAAGTGGAATGGGAAACAAAAGGGGATTTAAAGAGAAGGCTAACGGGTTCAAATCAACAAATTCTCCTCTTTGCGTAGGAGTGGTAACAGTAACAAGAGGAGAAGTAGTAAAGATAGGAGTGGGGAAATCTTCTATAGTCCTGGGTCTACGCCAAGGTACAACTTCAGAGGAGAGGGGAGTGACACGGATTTCTCCCTCCAATCCCAGACCAGGAGGGGAAAACTCAGCAGGAACACTCCCAAAATTCAGGAAATGGGAAACTTCTGAAGGAGGTCTGTTAAGAAACTGAGAAGGAGAAAATGGAGTTCCTACAGAAGGAGATGGCGGATTACCTGGTTCAGCGGTGGAAGCTTCTTCTTCATAGGTCTTTCCTTTTTTGAGAACCACCTCCGGATTGGTTTTAGGTGTAGATAGAGGCAACTGAGGATGGGACCGCGTGTGTCTACCTCTGAAAGACACAATTAACATGGAAGGTTCTCCATAATGGAGTCGTCACAATGGAGTTGCCAGGTGCACAGTAACAATCTTCAAAGGCTCTAATACCTGATGCACCTTCAGAATCAGAGGCTCAATGTCGTTCAATCCGGGGGAAAATTTTCAACTTCGTCCTCGGCAACGACACCAGAAATGTTAGCGTCATAAGTCACTCCTGGATTGCTTGCAGGAGTAGAGCCTAACGCCCATCATTTTTATGTCACAATTTGTTTAATGGGCTGATCGAATGGGTAAAGACTCAAGAAAATATAGCTTTAACTCAGGAAACTAGGCCTGGTATGTAGAAATCAAGGGAGGTCTTGATCCAACTTCCGTTAGTAGATGATTAAAGGGTGGTAGATGGAAGACTTATGAGAAGGGTGAGCAAGAATACCTTGGGCGACAGGCCTTTGGAAGCTTGAGGATGAAAAAATCAGAAGCCAAGATCCTCTTGGTCCAGAGATTCAAGGAGCTGAGGGGTGACTCAACTGAATCCTCCAATTCCAAGTCGTTCAGTGCTAAGAAAACCACAAGAACCGATTAGAAACAATGCAACTGTTACAATGATCCAACCTACATCATCCTATAATAGCTACAACTTGACTGGATCCTCCAATTTCGAGCTGTTCTAACACAGTAAACAAAGAGATGGAAAAGAGGTTGGCATCCATAAAGTAAGAAGTCTCAAATTCCTTATACATAAACCAGAGAGACCAGTGCTTCATCAAAACTTTACAATCGGGAGCCTTTCTCAACCATCGATGGATTACAAAATACAAAGATTGAGTCTATATACTTAGAAAAATTTGCCTAATAGAGGTGTGCTCAGTCATCCAAGGCTTGGTGTCCCTTCAACTGAATTCATATGGATATTCTTTGTCAGATGCCACCTTAACTGCGCATGGCCCCTGTAAGGGGAGTAGCTGAGCCATTAAGAGCCGAGTTAACATGTGCAGACCTCCTCTAGCTAGTCGAGGACTCGGCATGGCTTCTTTGGAAAAATTGGTATACAGGACCCTCTCGAGCAGACCATTTTCCAAACCCTCCATACCTTACACTTAATGAACGAGGAGAGGTTTCAACCACCCCCTCTCACCTTCATTTACTCCAAGAAAGAAACACGATTGAGATCGGATCCGATGGCAACTGGAGGTCGTGATGGGCCTCTCTGTGACTGAAACCTGACGCCTTTGGCCCCTTTTGCACAACCCCTTTATTTTCAGGTGATCATGGGCTGTGACCCTGCGTTTACTCTTAAAATCACTTTCGGAATTCGTGAATAGGAAGGAGTTAATCCTCGCTTCTCACAATCGCGATGAGAGAAACGCTGAGATGGATTAATTGGGAGCCACGCGTCCCCTTAGATATGACGGTCCTGAACTCACTCGGTGATGCTGTGGGCCCGGGTCTTGGACACTCTCGGCACCTCTTGCATTGGGAATATGACAGAACTACTCCTTGCGCCTCGAAATCGCGATGGGCAAAACGACGAGGAGCCTAATCACGTGCCAGGTGTCTCCTATGGATAGATGGCTAAGATTGCTCCGTGATACTGCGGGTTCGACTTTGAGCACTTTCGGAGCTTCGGGGTTCGAGGTTTCAAGATGTAGAATGACATGGAACTCTCACCCTTCAAACTCTCGAATGCCAAAACGTCGACATGGCTAGATCTCGCGCCACGCGTCCTTTGGGATGGAAGGCTACCATCCATTCCTGCAAATAATATGGGCGCTATCCATTGCGATAATATTGGTGCAACTCCTCTAACCGTGATTTCCCGCCATCCGTCGATCTACTCTTATGGATGAATATGAACCATCGATAATATAATTTCGCTCACTTACTCGCTTGGAATTTTGAAACGAGATTTTTCCATGCTGCTCTCGGGCGCTTCTCATGCAACTTGCAAACTTGAATACTCTTGTGCCCTGGACAAGAAATGTTACCAACACTTCCATTTCTTAAGTTTATTTGACTCTACTACATCAGGAGTAATATAACATAACGTAGCTCCAGGGTCAATTAAAACAAAAATTCAAGTGTTATTGAATTTACCTTCGATTTCTACCACAAAGGATTGGTGGTCAGCTTTCCAACCATCAATGGCTACATTTATCCGATGCAGGCTTCTGCCCACGTCACCCACTATCGAGGCTTCCTGAAAATTATGAACAATAGTTCTTTTTGTGGAAATTAAATGTGGACAGTTCATCCTTGAGGTTCTCCACATTCCCAACACTTTAATGGTTCATGGGGGCTGTCCCCAAACTTCTTCATTCCCATATTTACTGGTTTACCGCTGCCTTGCGTATTCAGATGGTTGGAGTGAAAATATTTCCTTGGAAAGATTTTTGCTGCATTCTGATAAGTAGCTAGTGTGTATCCCTTATTCCGATGGTTCAATCGATCTTGTTTCTTATCCTTCCAGGTTTTGGGAAACTCTTCCTGCTGTTTATACTGGTCATAGCACATTCGTGCTTTCCTAAATACTTCACTCAAGGATTTGGGGTTGTCAAACTGAATTTTGTCCCTGTAGGATTGTGGTAAACAACTTAAGAATCATTGGAGTTTTACCTTATCCTCCTGGATGTATGGTACAAACCTTAGTAGTTCTAGAAATTTGTTTATAAGGTCCTCCATCGTCATCTGCCCAAGCCGTAACTCGTAAAATTCTTTCATTTTCCTTTCATAGTAGCTTTCAGAAAGGTACTATTTCTTGAAATACTTTTTAAAGTCAGACCATTCCAACTATTTCTCCTTTAGGCCCTTGGCCAATTTCAGGTCTTGCCACCAAATGCTGGCCTTCCCTTTCAGATTGTAGATGGCCATTCTAACCTTCATATTGTTGGAATAGTTGTAGATCTATAAGTATTTCTTGATGTCCAACAACCATGCCTCAGCTTCTTCTCCTGTCTTGGATTCTCCATCAAAGGTATCTAGTTTGATATTTTAAAATTCTCCTTCAAGGTGGTCTACTTATTTTCTTTTTCTGTCTGTTTTAGTTTTGTCCTTAGCTGAAGGTGTACCTTCAGACGAAATGTCTCCTTTTTCTGTTTCAGGCCTAGAATTCTTGGAGGCCCTTTTGCTGACCTCTTCGTCATGGTTATCATCCTTTGGGATTTTCTTGGTCGTGGTTAGTGTCCTGCCAGTCCCCATTTACACAAAAGATTGGGTAACGATTTCCAAACTAAACCCTTGTTTAACTCACTCTTAACTAAATGCTCTCTTAATGAAATTTCAATTGAACGATATGTTAACTACAATGGATGGTTGGAGTGGACATACTCCACTAGTCGTATCATGAAGGGACTGTCATTAACTTCACAATTTTCTTGATGAGGGAAGAGTGGTTTACTTTTCATAAGAGTTAAATATTTTCACCTAAAATTAATGGATATCTCGAGCACGCGAATTTCGATAGTTTCACCTGACCTTTCCTCCAATCCAGTCACGACAACTCTTCCCCATCACATGGAAACACCATCATTCATACCGTCAACATTTAATCGATGTAGAAAATCTCCTCTTAGGGTTCCGTGAGCTTCTTTTGTCAATGTGAAGTCTGCCGAAAACGACTCTGTGTATTAACATTTCTCAACAGGAAAGGCTGTCGACTTGGAGGGCGTAAATTGGTGGAACAGTCGATGATGTTCTCCTCCCTAGTAAGTTTGCGATACCACTTGTGTCCTTAGTTATTTGAACAAGGAATTTGGTTTCCATCAGGGTGGGAGAACCCTCCTATTGAAAGTATTACTATGACTATAAATTGAATCTACCCCTTTAATGTTATTCCTCGTAACTTTCTGGATGGTTCGGCTACCGGGTAGATAGATTGTTCCATGTGTTCATCCTCAATATTTTTGAAAGGGATTCAACGTTCCGCCTCCTTATTTCCTCGATTTCAAAGGATTCGGACCTCCAAGGTCTTTTGCAAGAATTTTTACCCTTAGGGATTGTTTTCGTTCCGTTACAAACTCTACAGTTTCTCTGTTTATATATATTGAGGTCCGGTGTTGCACTGTTGTGAATCCACGTGGGGTTTTTAATATGAAGTTGAATTTTCCTACTGTGTATTACAATTTGTGTTGTATTTCTTTCTTTCTGGCTGTAATTATGGGTCCACTCTTCTAAATTTCCAAGAGACTCTCTTTTGGTCCTTACGAATAAAATGTTTCCTTTATGGCTATGCATTCCAGCCCGACACAAATAAATTTTGTGACTTCAGTGGTTTCCGAACAATTTCGTTAGAAAATTCCCCATGGCATATCATACCAGGGTTTATGAAACTTCTTGTATTGAGAATGTCTCCCAATGTTGTTATCATTGGTTGTGGATATTATACGCCATTAGGAATCTGGAAAATAATTAGAAAGAAGGTTAATCTTTGTATTTAACGTTTATTTATAAATACCCTCTTTAATACAGACCATCGGATTCAGGGTAGGATTTAACCCGAGCAATAGTGTATATCATTTTTCTTGTGTGTAACGTTTTCACCATGCCTTTGGCCTATTCGCATGACCCATCTTATAAAATTCGTAATTCAAGTGTTAGTACTGTTTATATTATTTCATTTCATAAAGAAATGGATTTATTCACCACTAGTACCAATGCTAATGATGGGACCCTTTTGTTGCGAGGGTACCCATAAGGAGAACCTAGAACAATCCTCCCCTTAGCCTGGGACCTCTATTAGACCAAAACGCGATAAGGAAAAATATGCCTGATCTTCAGTCATGAGTTAAGTACCATTCTGACTCAAACTCTTTCTATCCTTTGTCCTTCTATTGAAAATTTTATCCATCTTATTTTCGGTTATATAATAATAATGTAAATTTTGAAATTCCTTGTAGGGAATTCGACTGTGTATAACTCCGGATGTCGGCTCCCGTCAAAGGAACAAAAGGTATTCGGGTTTCAATTCGTAGCTCTCAAATGCGCGCCCTAGTTTTTCTATGAACTTATATGGTTCTAAACCAGGGGTTAACATCGTGGTGACAAAGATCTTACTGAGTCACAAGATTTAGAATATGATTATAGTTTAAGAGTCGCATATTCTATTTATTTTCTTTGGGATGGCAATACGAACATTCATTCTTGCCGAGCAATGGATTTGTAAATGAATGATTCCGAAATGGAATTCAACAATCCTTCATGGACAATTATTCTGACTCGATTCTTTCGTTGGATCTTATTTCGATTTTACATTCTATTTTATCTTTGGTCATTATGTATTCCATAAATTCCACTAAGACTTAGATAGACTATTTTCCTCTACTTCATTTCGATGTCCGTACAGTCTGAACTTGTAGTCATGCATTGCATGGAATTATATATTTCCAAAGACCCACATCCTTTTTAAATCAAATCTCAACAAAAAGAATGCTAGAATATCAAACTATTGTAGAGGTATTAAGTATACATAATTATCTATCAAAATGTACATAATCCTATATGAATGCTTATTCTTGTCATGCATCGATTCTATAATAATTTTATTACTCTGTATGGCTTATTACAAAAATATAAAAATATATAGTCATTTCGTTTTTGTCTATCCTTCAACATTTTCTAAGTCATTACTATCAACTCAGGGAATCTATACAGAGGATAATTAAGGAGGGTATGAGATTTTCGAAGTAGTCAGATTTGCATGTATAATTTATAGATACATCTCTGCTAATTAAATCCAAAGCGCTTTCTATATATGAGGTCATTTTAATTATACTTTATTTGCACGATTGGTTTTATATGTCTGCTAGAACAGTTGGTATATTAACTGTCTAATATGTGCACGTATATAGGTATATATTACCATTCCTACTGTAGGGAATTCAATTTAACTTTCCATTAACATCTGTACATATTTCCACTTATAATTACGTATATACATAACTATATACATATAGCTCTCTCTCTCTCTCTCTCTCTCTCTCTCTCTATATATATATATATATATATATATATATATAGTGATTTACTGTCAGAATTTATCAGTCAGTAATGCGCACAACATTATGCTAATTCTACTCTTTCAATCATTTAAATTACAACGACTCTTGTCTAAAGGAAATTTCAGTAGAAATCATTCACCCAGTAATATATCATTGCATACCGATAGCCACATAAAAACAAGAGATATGTAAACAAAAAGGGGTATATGAACATATCTGAACCAAAACGCTGAAGACAAAGGGAACAACCACATTCCTCCCAACTGTAGAACAGGGCAGCCAAATCACTTG
Organism: Picea engelmannii; assembly: GCA_009831015.1. Lineage (NCBI taxonomy): Eukaryota > Viridiplantae > Streptophyta > Pinopsida > Pinales > Pinaceae > Picea > Picea engelmannii. The sequence continues at coordinate 85,245 of ML776643.1, forward strand.
CCCGATTCACCCCCTAGCTTGACCATGAGTCCATGAGGGAAAACTTGGAAAACTCCTCAGTAATATCTTCAGTGACGGCAGATTCCTCTTGCCTCACACTAAATTAGTAGTGTTCATAACAACAAGAAAACCAATCATCTCTTTCCCTAGCATACTAGGCAGCGTCTTGCCTCCTCCCATATGCTATTTAACAAAACAATCCTTTTGCCTAGGTCTTTCTTCCCCCCCCCTGGAAATTTTTGTAGCTTTCTAAATCCATGATTTTCAGGGGCTGCTAATGGCCAAATCTCTGATTTTCCACTTGTAACAATCATCCCAGAGGTAGTTCCAACATGTTCCCCACTCATGGAGTCATGGTCATCTGATTTTAACATGGTTGTTCCATTTGTCCTCCTGCAATCAATATAAAATATTCTGTTTTCATACAAGTGTCATAGTCAAATAGTTAGTTGGGTCAAATCAGATCTCTGCTCAACGGTCATAATAATTAATTACAATTATAAAATTCGAAATCCGTAATTGCCATAAATGGAAAAAAATTTCCAAATTCGAATTTACTAAAAATGGAATAATTTTCCAACAAATTTTAAATTTCAAAATACTTTATTTTGGGGGATGTCACAATTTTTCTATTGCATAGATACTTCATACATATTCATTCTAACTAAATTCTTTTTCAAAAAACAAATTACATATGAATAAATGTTATTTTCCACTGTACTATTTACTCTTTTTGAATAAACTCTTCTACACTAAAAATTGTTATTACAAAAAGTTACGATCTCCAATGATAAACGTTCTATTGGTCCTAAAATTTTTTGGATGAAAATATTCCTATTGTTATTTTTGTCATTATAAAACTTTATATGGAGAAAGTAGAATTTCATATCTCATTAAAAATTCAACTCGTTCAACATTTTTAAGGATTTCACAATTGTAAATACTTAGTTTTAAGTGTAAAAACATTTGTGAATCTTACGAATTATATAAAATGCCAACTATAAAATGTTTGGTGATTTTTTTCTAAAAACATGTTACAAATTTATCATGAAAATAATTTTTAAAATTTTATATTAAACATGCAATGACATATAAATATCTTCAAATAACAATATAAAATTCTCTTTCAATCAATCATTCCATGAAATCACAAATAATTTGAAACACAAATACATTACGCATCAAACTGACTGTTAACCAACTAAAATTGTTCAAAGATTTGCTATAATTAACTTTCCATTTCCTTTGTCACATGATGAATAAAAAACAATATAATTAGAAAAATAAAGATAACAAAAAGATACAACAATAGTATAAATGATGAAATAAAACATGTACATATCACTCTTCGTTGTCATCACCCTGATACTCTTCCTTGATTTGTAGGATAACACTGTTGTTCAAAAAAATATGTTTTTATCTAGGGTCGTCTCTTAATACAAACCACCAATCCCTATCCAACACATATGGGTTAAAAATAACTTGGTTGCAATGTTTTGGGAAAACATAAGGCTCCTTAGCTTCATCCCACATCTTTCTAGAGTTGATACATATCATCCCACTATCACGATCTTCCTTTACATTATTCCGATCAAAGGTGTCCCACCACTTGCACCTAAAAATAACACAATGGAAAGAAGAGAAGTCCACTTGAATGATCTCTTATATCTTTCCAACGTAACCTAACTTCCTTTGTATTAGGTTTTGATCATGGTGGATAACAAAAATATATTGGTAGAACTCGACTTCCACTCCAGAATATTATGTCGTGTGTGCTTCATCAAAATCCTCTATGTGAAAATGATTTCCATATGCCCACATAGATGGGAAAAAATGCACCTATAAAAAGAGAAAAAATAACAGTGTCATGTGTCTAATAACCCGACCAATGAAATATGAAATATAGATGTTACAATTCAAAGGTGTATTATGAAGCGAAAAATGTACACAAAGAGATTATTACCGAGTTGTTGCACCCAATCCATATGTTTAGTGCATCCTCTTTAGCATGCGGGTAACAACCAGATGCACCATATTTCTCTCCGACTTGGTTAACAACCCAACTGTTGGGGCATATTATTGGAATATTTTGTTTTAAATGATCAAGATAAGGCATGTTCCTACCATTCAACCATTTGAGTTCTTTCCTGTCACTGTCCCATTTCCTCCTCTTCTGTTCATACAATGCGACCCACATATGTGTTGCCTCCGAATCGTAAAGAATGGATTTATTGATGGCATCAATTTCTAAATTCGCTGATGTATATATTCATGAAATCAAACTGAAATATAATACAGGTATGAGATAAAATTATATATTATGAAGTTTATTGTGAATAGTTACTATGTATAAATTTGACAAACGATAAGTCACTTACTCTTTATTAAGCACCTTTTTCCATTTATTTAGAGAAGCTCCCCTTATCTTTTGTCTTCATCCCTTTCCCTGTCCCACATCGACGAACCGAGTGTGTTTTTTATCTGCTTGATGTACTCACTGGAATAATAGAAAGACTCATATGATATGTACCACTCTTCCATAGACCCCTCGGGTTTTCCCTTTTGTCAAAAAAATCTTTTCTATTTCTTCATGTACCTCTCTAAGAAGAACATCCAAAGATAGGAGACCACTCTGACTAATTCAACCTCATCTACTAGGTGAATTAAAATATGAACCCGAAAGTCCATGAAACGCGTTAGCAGTTCCTTCTCAAACATACAAACAATCTCAACTATCTCTTGACACCACTGTGGAATGCTAGCCATATTAATCTCCTTTGATGTGATCAATGTACAACTGTAGATAATTTAGATATGGCACATCATAGGTCCTCGAGGAAGTCATGGTTCATACACCCATGCATGAGTAGAGGATAATGACACTACAAAGTAAACACATACACAATTAATTACGTTTTATCCAATGGAATAAAAAATAATAAAAAATAATAAAATCATGTTTTTGACATATGTACTCTTAGAAGGTTCAAATAGTTATCTGATTTCAACCCTGACAAATGGTCTTTCACAGTGAATCTACGTTGTAGTGAAGACCCATATAAATAAGGAACTTTCACACCCAATATAACTTCCTTTGCCAAAGAAATATCATCTTTATTCAAAATCCATGGGACATCACCTTCTTTGGAAGACCAAGAGGGACCAACCTCTCCTCTACTTTCTTGTCTTGACCAATGTTTCTTTTTAGTTTTTGAAGAAATAATATCTCTCCTAACATCCAATGTGTCACTTTAATTTTATGATATGTGCCTCCATAAAGAATATGAAACATTTTTAAATATATGCATGGAATTTAGTAAGTGGGAAATCTTAAGATACTTCCAATATGAGATCTCATAAAAGACATATTTCTTTTTCATCCCAATGGTAAATTTATCAACATAGGTGTCGAATAATTATGGATCATCGAACATAGGATCCCCATTTGAATCGAAATTTTTTGTAATCTCCTTCTCCTTCTCTCTCTCATATGCTCTAATCCATTCTGTTGGTGTCATTATTACATGCCTTTGGGTTCTCTCTGGTTTACCATTGAAAAACAATGTTTCTCTTCTGTAAGGGTGTTTTTCTGGGAGGAATACCATGGAGAAATCGTACACTGGATTTCATAGGTGGTTGGACCACCTAGCCTTCAGAGAAGGTCCACAATAGTTACATCCATGATACCATTTTGTTACAAGACTTGTGAAATTATTAAAGTATACAAATCACATTAGCGTTGAAGATCAGAACAATCACAACGAATTAAATATGCCAAAAAATATTGTTACGTATATAAACAAATCAATAAACATGTAATTTACCATAACAAACCCTTAAGCTTGGATAATCATATGTGGTGTAAGAACTTATTCCATTAAACTTGGAACTCCTCTTTGTTGTGATGGGTCTTGATACATCGTATACATGTATCTCTTCCCATAATTTTTTCAATTCATCTACCAATGGTTTTAGGTAGACATCCATATTTTCCACTTGTCTTCTACTAGAGACTATAAGATCCAACATAAGATGTTCATTCTTCATGGACAACCATGGGGAGATATTGTTATTAATCACTACTATAGGACAAACAAAATAGTTGGTGTTTTGGAAGGAATATGGGTTGACACCATCCATGGCTATGATGAGTCATAGACTTCCTACTTCATCCTTGAATGTTTCGGGCCATGTATCTTCTATATGCTTCATGGGTATTGAATCTGTTGGGATTTTCATAAATCTCGACTCACTTCTCTGTGAGGCATGCTATCCCTGCAACATAGCTAATTCTTTGCAACGAAAGAGCCTTTGAATCCTTAGGATTATAGGCATGTGCCTCAATATCTTATGAGGAAGACCATGAGATTTTCTCTTTTTATTTGATTTATGGTACTTTCCATACCCATATTTAGGTCACATTTCATTGTCTGCATATTCGCCTCTATATATAATACAATCATTCAGACATGAATGATATGATATGTACTCAACACCCAACATTTTCAACATCTGCTTTGCCTTTTCGCAGCTACCGAGAAAGATACTATCACTCGAAAGAACCTTATATTTGAATAACCTGCATTTAGTGGGAAATAGAAATGTACAATGTCATTTAACGTTCATAAAATCCACCATTTTTAATGTTCATTTTGTGACAAGATTTCTCAAAATATAAAGGACTTGATGGTCATTTACCTCAATATTGCCGAGAAACACGCGTTTGACATGACAAACTTTGATTTCAAGTTGTACAGTAACATTTTTGTCCCCAGTTGGGTAGACATTGACTGGCTAGGTCCAAAGAGAGGGGTTGTGGAAGCTGATTTCAAGATTTTGAAAAAGGTATCAGTGATATGAGCATCATCCCCTAGCTCATTATTTTGGAATGCATCTAACAACATTGTCTCCATGGTAGTAGTAGCTCATAAATAATCATCCATACCAACCTCTATTTGATTGACTCCACTTCTAACTTGTGAAGAACTACTATTGTTGAAGTCATTCCTAATTGGTGACTTTGGACGTAGTGGGAATTGAATAGGTAGTTGATTCAACCATTCTTGGTATTCTTCCTCTCCAAGTTGTTCTCTTATTGCAGCCTTCTCTTGATTTGACATTGTAGTGGGGTGTAACGGAAGATGATAGGTAATTCACTCATCATCAAAATCCTAATTTCAAAAATATTGAACATTAGTACATCGATGATATTAATAAGCACAATGCAATTGGTTTGTTCAAATTACATTATACCAAAAAATTATTACCATTGTTGACCTAATATTGCGGCTAGAATATGACATGTTACAATTGCCATGGTAACGTGGTTGTCCATTTTCATCTACCAATTCCTTGCAGTATGTTTCTCCTAATAAGATCTTATGATTTTTTTGAACTAGTGGAATATTTTCTGTATTTGAACTCAATTCTAAATTAGGATCCTGTAAATTTGGATACATTTTTATTCATATTGACATGGATAAAAAAATATTCAATTAGATAATCGAAATATAAATAAAATATGAGCTTACTGAAGATGGCAAAGGAGAACTTCGCGATGGACTTTGAGAAATATGGAACGGGATGGAATTTGAAGAATTGGCCATTTGATATTATAAGTTTTTCTCCCTGCATTTGAGCAAAATCAACAATAATGTTTTAAGAATAAGGCGACTTTAAGTGGAAAATGTATACTATGAAGTACAACAAGTCATGTGGATGCATCCTAAAAGATAATTTAAGATGAATATACTATTTATGTGCAAATAAAAATTTAGATAACTTTTAAAGTAACAATGCGCTTAATTAAACCAAATCCACTGGTGCACATATAACAATGTAATGCACCGAGGTGTTTAATTACTAACCGCATTGATGCTCAAGATTTCAATTAAAAAAATAATTATATGATACCGGTGATCCAAAAATATTTAAGGCACCGATGTGTTTCAGAAATGAATGCACCAATACATTATATTAATAAATGTACCGGTGTTAGGAAAAACTTAAAAAAAAAAGCGCGAAGTCCTTTGCTTTTTTTACAACTGAAACATGAGCATAAATTTATTTAAAAAAAAATCTAATTTCATAAAGTCCTTTAAATTGTAAGAATCTATTCATTATTTCATCATTTTTCTAAAATTTACAGGGGAGAGATTTGCAAGAGAGACATATCTAGGAGCACTATGGAGCAACGTAATACTTTGAGACAACATAATTATTCAGAAGATCAGAATTTGAAGGGTATGTTGATTCACTCAAAACCCTTTTCATAAAGTCCTTTAAATAATATTAAGCTATTCTATTTTTATTCTAAGGCTTTTGCGACCATTGTTTTGATCAAAGAATTCTTTCGGATTAATCACATAGGTTTTTTTATTTTCGACGTTTCAGACCAAACTAGTGTGGAGTAGCATAATACTTTGGAAAAACATAATTATTCACAATATAATAATTTGAAGGGTATGGTGATTCACTCAAAAACCTTTTGGAGCTACCAAATTATTCAAAAAAAAAAAAAATCATACTTACCTTAAACCCTTGCTTATTCTTGCTTATGTGACTCCAAAATTTCACCTTAGGGTTTAACTCCCTCTATCACTTCAAAATTATGATTTTTCATTTTATGCATTTTAGATTTAATGGGTTTGTGTTTCTATATATCAGGTGTTTGGTCTATGATGCAAGGGGACCACTTATTGCATCAGATCCAAACCCTCTCGACCCTGTCCTATTTAAAAAAAAAAAGTTTCTGTTTATTGGTGTGCCTATTTGAATATAACACACCGATGCGCTTGATGATAAAGCACATCGGAAATGCTGTAACATAATTTTTATTTTTTTTCGTTCATGATTGTGTCACTTCTTTCAATTATTTTTTCGTCCATGGTATTTTGTTTTTCATTTTTTACTCTAGGAGCGGTGCAGTTATCGATACATATCGCACCATTGTGTTTTAAAGTATGTTTTAATATATATATATATATATATATATATATATATATTTTTTTTGTTCTCTTGGTGCATTTCCTATATCAAATGCACTAGTGCGTTTATTGGTGTGCCTATTTGAATATAACACACCGATGCGCTTGATGATAAAGCACATCGGAAATGCTGTAACATAATTTTTAATTTTTTTCGTTCATGATTGTGTCACTTCTTTCAATTATTTTTTCGTCCATGGTATTTTGTTTTTCATTTTTTACTCTAGGAGCGGTGCAGTTATCGATACATATCGCACCA
>ML776643.1:112089-142124 GCA_009831015.1 Picea engelmannii
AAGGTTTAACTTAAAATTTATTTCTCACTTGATGTAAATGATATTCATTTACAGCAGCCAAAGTTAAAAAGCAAATGTAAACTTAAATGTAAAAACAATTATTCATTTGATGGATTAGAAAAGCAGAAAAGCAGTATTAGGTATTGAGTAATCAAACTTGACGCAAAAAGCAATTTTCTCGCCAATCTCACGGCAAAAGAAGTATTGAAAAAAATACATACGCAAGGGAAGGACAATGCTAAATGTGGCGCTTTATGGAAAACGTTCGTTACTGGTCAGTCTCACGACAAAATATTTGAAGGATCTCATGCTTTTCAGGTTTTCTAGAGTTATGGATCTCTTCGTAAACCCAAACCCGTTTGCCGCATAGTGAAACTTTGACACGATCCGTGACTTCCATGGAATGACACCGAAAACAGATAATTACTAGATCATTTTCGACAAACGTCTTCATCTCGTCTTAATTAATAGTGGAAATTGACTTTGATATATATTGTTTACGTATTGTTCTGGTCTCTGTGGTTTGGTGGTTGATATAATTCTTAGCGATATCATTCAACAACCAGAGGTTGGTTTTGGATGGTTTATTGGCAAAAATGAATACGTAATTAAGAGAACTCAACTACAGCTGGTAAGAGAATGACACAAAAACGCATTATTCATTTGATGGTAAGAGAATCAAACAAAGCTGGTAAGAGAATGACACAAARACGCACTATTCATTTGATGGTAAGAGAATCAAACAAAAACGCATTCATTTAATGTAGATGATTCCTTTAAAAAGGTTTAACTTAAAATTTATTTCTCACTTGATGTAAATGATATTCATTTACAGCAGCCAAAGTTAAAAAGCAAATGTAAACTTAAATGTAAAAACAATTATTCATTTGATCTGATGGATTAGGAAACATAAATGTAAAAACAATTATTCATTTGATGGATTAGAAAACATAAATGTAAAAATGGAAGGTGCCCAGTCACCCACTCGCCCCACGCACAGCGGGTGGAGCCGCCCTAATCACCCACGCCTCCTCAGTCACTGACCAACAACGGGCTCCCTCACTCACCAAGTGACATTTGGTAAGGTAAGCCAGACTGCACATCACTAAAAAAACATCTAAATCAAAAACACATGTACGTGCTAGGTTTAACAGAGATGGAGACACGGTAATGGTGAGATTTGGTGCAGAGAGTTGTGATGTTGGAAATTGTAATTACAAGTTGGTGAGATCTTCACGTCTTCCCCGATTTGTTTGTCATAGTCAGTTTGTAAGTGCAAAGTTCTACTCAAAAGTCAAGCAGGAGAGCTATAAATGGAGCCGAATTCTATGGTTATCAAATTAAACCACTAATAATATTAATATTACCTCATCAAATTAACCTTAGTTTTAACCTAGAATTAACACCCTCGGGTTATCAAATTAAACCACTTAACCCATTAATTAACTAAACCACTATCAAATACGTTTTTGAAAAAAATCTCCTCAAATCTAGGGTTTCACTCTGTCGACCTTAAGTTTTCCACCCGCCACATCATTATTTAATAGGGGTTCCTCTCTTATTTTTCCTCAGGCTTTTTTGTCCTCAAGATGGATCCTGTTGTGGATTCGAAACATCGACAAGCTCTCAAAAACACTGTGGTTCTTCCGACATTTTCTGAACAAATCTCTCACCACAGAAACCTAAATGATCAGAATTCTATCTTCTCGAATTAAATTAAGTTGTTGAAGAGTCAATTGTAGTTATGGTAGTGTTTAATGTTGAGTCGGCCTTAGCTTCTGTAGGAAGTCACATTCATAGTTTATAATAGTCTGAGTTGCTTCAGTTAGTTGAGAGGAGAAAAAGGGGGAGATATATATAGAGACATAGAGAAAATGAGAGAGGGATGAACAGAAGCTTCAAAAACCACCAACAGTTGAAGAGTTGACAAAAGAAGTATCAGAGCCGAAGCTCATTTTGTCACTATATTTTGTATTCCAAGCGCATTGCGCCAAAGTTCATTAATATCGAGTATTTTGTGTGTTGACAAGTTTTTGTGTTATTTCTCTATATTCCGCATGCGTAAAATCGTTCTATTTAGTGTGTGTATTCACAACGCACAACAATTTGGTAGCCTGTGCACTGCGCAGTGGTCTTGAGAACTCTGTCGTGTAGCCTGTTTGGCACGAAGTATTTTAAGCTGCATTGCTAAGAGTAGACTGTGCGCATCCCCCTTTACCCCTTCAAATTGGTATCAGAGTAGGTTCTGCCAAAACGAGTTTGTCAGAACTCTGTTGAAAGTGAAAAATGGCTTATACTTCAAATCTACAACCTCCCACGTTTACAGGAAAGAACTATGAGATGTGGTCCTTGACCATGAAGGCTTTTTTATGAGGTCAAGATGTATGGGAAATAGTCGAGAATGGCTATGTGGAACCGGGCAGCATATAACACCCTCACACAAGTTGAGAAAGATGTCTTGAAAGATCAAAGAAAGAAGGATGGAAAGGCATTGTTTTACATCCATCAATCCATGCATGAGAGCATACTTCCAAGAGTTGCATAAAAAAAACAAGCCAAGGAAGCATGGGACACATTAAAAACCACTTATCAAGGTATGGATAATGTAAAGACTACAAAACTTCAGATTCTTAGAAGAGATTTTGAAAATATGTCAATGAAAGATTCAAACTCGATAGATTCTTTCTACACACATGTCCTTGGACTGATAAATCAAATTAAGTCTCATGGTGAAATCATAGAAGACAAAAAAGTTGTTGAGAAAATGCTTAGGAGTCTTCCTCCTAAATTTTATACTCTAGTTGTAACCCTAGAAGAAGGAAAAGACCTGATTCAGTTCAACCTAGATGAACTGCAAGCTTCCCTCATCAATCATGAACATAGATTAAACAGGTTGAATATGTCATTAGAAAATGCCTTTTCAGCACAGTCATCTATAAGCCGTGGAAGAGGAAGGGGGAGAGCTAACTCTAGAGGTAGAGGAAAAAGTTTCGAGAGAAGTGGATGCAGTAGCAATCTTGGAAATACTAGTGGAAGAGGTCAAAACCCCAGTACGAGCCAACCAACTTGTCAAAGAATTGACAAATCAAAGATTCAATGTCATTACTGTAAAAAGTATGAACATTACGCATATGAATGCAGAAAGAGACAATATAATCAGAACAAGCAAAGTTAAGATCAGTCACATAGTGCAAATAACCAAAATCAACCTATGTTTATGGCCCGTGTTGTAGCTATGTCTAGCGCAGAAGAAATTTCTAATATAGTGTCACCAATTGAATTCAATGTTGCTCAAGCAAGTCCATGTGACATATGGTATTTAGATTTAGGCTGCAGTAACCACATGATAGGAAACATAGAATTTTTTTCTAGTTTGGATGAGTTAGTCCAGACCAAGGTTACACTTGGAATAGATATCCAAGTCACTGTCTTAGGCAAAGGCAATATAAATATTTTAACCAGATAAGGAGAAGAGAGAGTTATGTCTGATGTATATTATGTTTCTGTTCTGAAGCATAATCTGATGAGTATAGGACAACTGTTACAAAAAGGATATAGAGTTTACATGGAAGATAATCACTATGTGATTATGGATAAAATTCCAAGCAATTTACTTATTGCAAAAATCTAGATGACAAGTAACATAATGTTCCCATTGACATTAAATCCAGTCAAGAAGAAGAACATAGCACAAACTGTTGAAAAAATAAAAAGAGCGTAGCTAGACACTACATTTACAGCAGAAAGCACATGCAATACTAATGATGAAAATAGTTCGTGCAGTATCGAGAAAGGAGAAAATGGCGTAGAAATGAACATGACATTCCAATCTGAAACACAGGATGACTCTTGGCTATGGAATTTCAGATTTGGACATTTGAACTTTGGAGGTATGAAACTATTACACACAAAAGATATGGTAAAAGGTTTACCATTGATTGAAAAACCAGAAAGGATATGTGAAGGCTGCATATTTGGCAAGCAACACAGAGAATCGTTTCCAGTCGACAAGTCTTACAGAGAAAAAGTTCCACTGGAAATAATACATTCAAACATCTATGGACCAATGAAAACTCCGTCTATAGGAGGCTGTACTTATTTTCTAACATTCATTGATGATTTTTCAAGAAAGACACGGATCTATTTTTTAAAGCATAAATCTGACGCATTGGGTTGTTTTCAACAGTTTAAATCACTTGTTGAGAAATAGAGTGGTTATTACATGAAGTGTCTAAGAACATACAGAGGAGGAGAATACATGTCAAGAGAATTTTAGAAATTTTGTAAAGTTCATGGCATCTACAAGTAATTTACTACGTGATACACACCACAACAAAATGGTGTTGCAGAGAGAAAGAACAGAACCATCATGGAAATGGCGCGCAACATGTTGACAACCAAACATTTGTCAAATGAGTATTGGGCTGAGGCAGTAGCAACTACAGTATACATCTTGAATAGATGTTCGACAAAGAGTGTGAAAAATAGAATTCCTCAGGGAGCATGGATAGGATCAAAGCATAATGTGGCGCACTTAAGAGTTTTGGTTGCGTCACATATGCACATGTTCCATATGAACTGAGAAGGAAGATGGACAACAAATGACAGAAATGTATATTTGTTGGGTGTTCCGAAGAAACAAAAGGATACAATATGTATGACCCAGTCACAAGAAAAGTCATAATCAGTCACGATGTTCAATTTGTAGAGAATGAAGCATGGGATGGAACCATAGAAAAGACAGTGAAAATAATTAACGCAATGGAGCATGATGACACAGAGAATGAAGTGGTACAAACAACATACACAATAAAGTGCACAGTTCCCTCTACACCTGGCACTGTAACGCAAATTACAACACAGAATACTCCAACAAGAATAGCAAGTGTGTAGTCCACATGTAGAGCGCAGTAAACACCAACAAGTAGTCAGAGTACTTCTACATCTCTAGATCCAACAATAGCAAGTCTGTTACCATGAAAGACAAGGAGTTTGTGCGACATCTATAGTGAAGATGCAACAAATTCATTCTCAATGTTTTCTCTATTTTCACAAATAGATGATCCATTAACTTTTGAAGAAGCTATCAAAGAAGATGTATGGGCACAAGCCATGGATGAAGAAATCAGGTGCATAGAGAATAACCAAACATGGAAATTGGTATATGTGCCTGATGATAAGGATGTCATAAGTGTCAAGTGGATTTATAAAACCAAGCAAGATGTAGAAGGAAAAGTACAGAAGTACAAGGAAAGATTAGTTGCGAGAGACTTTACACAATAACCTGGAATTGATTACAATGAAACATTTGCACCAGTTGCACTCATGGACATAGTCAAAACCGTGTTAGCAATTGCCATATAGTACAAATGGCTAGTTTATCAGATGGATGTAAAATAAACATTCTAGAATGGAAACTTAGAAGAAGAAGTATACATGGAACAACCATAAGGTTATGAGGTTCCAGGACAAGAAAACAAAGTATACATATTAAAGAAATCATTGTATGGATTAAATCAAGCTTCGAGAGCTTGGTACAGTCGCATAGATTCCTATCTCATACAAAACATATTTCAAAGAAGCGAAAATGAACCAACACTGTACATCAAATCAAATCAACAAGGTAATGTGTTAATTGTTTGTTTATATGTGGATGATTTGATATTTACAGGTGACTTTGTCATAGAAGATTTCAATTCAGTCGTGAAGGATGAATTTAAGATGATTGATTTGGGACTTATGAGATATTTTCTGGGAATAGAAGCGCACCAGTCCAAAACTGGTATATTTATCTCACAATCCAAGTATGCACATGAAATATTGAAGAGATTCAATATGGTGAATTCAAAAGCAACAACAACACTTGTCATAATAGGATTGAAGTTAAGCAAGGAAGATAAAGGGTCCAAAGTGGATCCCACACTATTTAAAAAACTGGTAGGCAATCTTATGTATCCAACAACGACAAGACCTGATATTATGTAGAGAGTGAACCTAATCTCAAGGTTCATGGAAACTCCAAAAGAATCACATTAGAAAGCAGGAAAAAGAATTTTGAGATATGTAAATGGAACAAAAGATTTTGGCATGAAGTACTCCACTTCATAAAATTTCAAACTCATTGGATACACTGACAGTGATTGTGGAGGCAATATTTATGACAGGAAAAGTACCTTTGGGTACACATTTCATTTTGGAATAGGTATGGTATCATGGGCATCAAGTAAGAAACCCATAGTAACACTTTCTTCAGCAGAAGCAAAGTACGTTGCAACCACAAGCGCAACTTGTTAAGCAGTATGGATGAGAAGAATTTTAAAAGATTTGTTGCAAGAACAACAAGAACCAACTAAAGTTTTCTGTGACAACAATTCAACCATCTTGTTATCAAAGAATCACGTGTTTGACAAGAAAACCAAGCACATTGATAGACGGTATCATTTCATTAGCGAATTGGTGAATATAAAAGAGATATGCTTAGAATTTTGCAGGTCGAAAGAACAAATTGCAGACATTTTTACAAAGCCTTTAACAAGAGATGCATTTCAACATCTGCGCAGTAATCTGGGAGTCTGCCCAATAACAAATGAATGAAAGTAAAATGAAAATTCAAATTTTTGATGTTATTTTCTTTTGCAACTCCACCAACTTATAATTAATGGGGGGTGTTGGAAATTGTAATTACAAGTCGATGAGATCTTCACATCTTTGTTGATTTGTTTGTCAGTCAAAATCCATTAGTAGTCAAAATATCAATCAGACAGTCTGACGTTTTGTAAGTGCAAAGTCACACGTCTACTCAAAAGTTAGTCGACAAGTAGGAGAGCTATAAATGGAGCTAAATTCTACCTTCTCGAATTTAATTAAGTTGTTGAAGAGTCAGTCATAATTATGGTAGTGTTTAATGTTGAGTCGGTCTTAGCTTTTGTAGGAAGTCACATTCAGAGTCTATAGTAGTCTGAGTCGCTTCATCTAGTTTAGAGGAGAAAAAGAGGGAGATATAGATAGAGACATAGAGAAAATGAGATAGGGATGCAGAGAAGCAGTTCAAGAACCAAGAACAACTGAAGAGTTGACAGAAGAAGTATTAGAGCCGAAGCTCATTTTTTCACTATATTTTGTAATCTGAGGGCATTGCGTCGAAGTTCATTAATATCGAGTATTTTGTGTGCTGACAAGTTTCTGTGTTATTTCTCTATATTCCACATTCATAAAATCATTCTATTTAGTGTGTGTATTCACAATGCGCAACAATTTGGCACTCAGTGCACTATGCAGTGGTCTTGAGAACTCTGTCGTGTAGCCTATTTGGCATGCAGTATTTTAAACTACGTTTCTCAGAGTAGACTGCGTGCATCCCCCTTTACCCCTTCATGTGATTTGGTTTGGCATATAATGAAACCATGCAAGTTGACATTGTTTATGACAATCAAACAACTAGGTTACAACAAGTGGTATTTGTTCGACGGAAGATTCTGGTTTTGGAAACCCACGAAGATGATGATGAAGAGAAATCGATGGATCTCGAAAGAAGAGGGTTTGAAGGGAGGAAATGACGAAGAAGTTGGTGAGAAAAATAGTGAAGGCCAAGTTGCATTTTCCTATGAGAACTTGACAATGATGCAACAACAACATCAAAGTTCGTTTGCATATGAGGATGCAAATTTCGTTCATCTATGGATAGATGTTGGTCATTATTGATCATTACCAGGTTTAGGGACTATGGTTTCGAGGTTAAGTGATCATGCATGGGTGACAGAGGCCCTCGATCTTGGTCAACGCAATGGCCATGATCTTGATGAACATTTACATATGAGAGGGAGGGTGTGCAATTTCATCATCAAATATGTTTTTCCAAGTGAAGTAGTAATGGAGATGGTGTTGATATTGAGTTCAAGCTAGTTCAGTGTGAGTGCGAGGAGGAATTTTTTCATAGCTGGGAGATTTAGTGTGTAGAAGAGGATTTGGCTGCCCACTTAGATGGAAATGCTAAGGTTTCTAATGCAAAGTTAGAGGTGGAGTTAACAATTGTTTTTTAAATTACATGGTGTAACATCTGGTTAGGCATGCATATATTGTGTATGCAATTCAACTTGTAAAGTCTAGACTAGTCTACACTTAGATCTAGGTGATAGGGGAAGCATGCACGTGTCACTTGAATTTTGACTAGTTTTGGTCATGGAAAGGGGGGAATTTAGGTCAAGAGTGGTGGTTTTTGGAACATGTTTTCTGGTAGTTTGTGTTTTTTAGAGTCCATGAATTGCATACTCCATTGAAATTAGCCTAGAGGTGAGAGGTGAAGGCCGCATTCACTGAATGAAGTATCTTTGTTGGTTATAGTGATGGAGATAAGAGATATAGATTGTGGGATCCTATTTTCCACAAAATAATTATTATCCTAATGGAACAATCAGAAATTATTCTCAATAGCAAAGGGAGATTTTTTTGCAAACTTAGGGAATCATTGTATGGCCTAAGGTAACTAGGCAATGGTACACGATGTGTGATTCCTTCATGGTGAGACTTAAGAAGTGAGTATGAACATTGTGTTCATGGCATATTCATTATCTTGTTGTAATGTTGGTGATATGCTTGATGCAAGAAAAATATGGTTGAGGTCACTAGGTTAAAGGCTCCATTGCTTGATGAAGGATTCACTAGATAAATAAAAATCTTCAACAAAAAATTATACAGAGATGGAAAAAATGGTAAGTTGTGGTTGTCACAAGTCTATGGAGAAGCTATTGATGAGGTTTAGTATGAACATTGTGAAATTGATAAATATTCCTTTAGTTTTTCGTTGCAATATTTCTTCAAGTTTATGTGATGATAATAAGAAGGAAAATGATTATGTGTCTACCTTATGCAAATGAAGTAGAATGGTTGACATTTGCGATGAAATGTTCGACCATTTAACATGTAGTTGGTGTTGTGAGTTGATGCATGGAAAAACCACATAAATAGCATAGACATAGGTTCTTTGGTATCTTAGAAGCACGAATATCACTTGCAATGGTTATAGTGATTTAGCCTATGGTTAAATGTTGATTCAGAGGAGGTGGAGTGTTCCATACTAGATAAAACTGTGCAGACATGTTCACACAACCAATATTTTTAGAGACATGCTCACACAACCAATATTGTTAGAGACGTTACAATATTTTTTGCTTCTCTTTTGGCTTGTAGGAAAGGTAATGATTGATTCATTAGATAATGTATTAGGAAAATTGTTGTGAAGGTGGAGACTATTGGGTGGTGACAACACTTACCCTTGTAGTTAAAATTCGAAGGATTCTTAAGGATTTGGATTTCCATATTCCTGATAACACTTGCCTTATTTCTGTTTAAATACAAAAGATCGTGGGTGCTTCAATGAGACTTGGAAACTCATTTCTCGATTGATTGGATGAGAAATAAAAAATATGATTACCCCCTATGTCTAAGTCTATTGTATAGTGTACCTTATCTATTCGTGTCTATTGTGTTATTATATTATTCTTTGTTCATTATCATGTTTGCAAGTAGATCCTAATAATGTAGTCTTCAAAGGATGTTCCAATTTTTGTTGTGCATATTTTAATGATGCCACTTGTTGGGAATATGCTTTGCCTATAACTATAACTGTGACAACAATAGCACATGGTATAAATGGAAACTCTAAAATAACTAAAGTCTATAATAGAAAAAAATGCTACATAATACTAGAATAATTATTATTATTTCAGAGTTTTCCCTTTTATAGGTTGCAATTTATTGACATTAGTACATGTTCCTTCGATAGCCACAATGAGATGAGAATGCTAGCCTTAATGGAAATATGGAAAATTATAAAACATCAAAAAAATGCTTTATAGGAACAAAAGAGAAAGATTGATAATAATAAGAACAAATATGAGATTGAGTGGTTTAATGGATTGAAGATTGTTGTAACTTGTATTGAAATAATAAACCAATTATTGTCCCTTGTATTTTTCCTGGTTTTATTGAAACTTGTATTTCCCTTAGTTTTGATTCCTTTTCTGTGGTTGTTTTATTTTTTGAAAAATAAAAAAGGTTTATAGAGAAAAATCATAATGTTTTTCTTGAAAACAAATGATATTATTATTTATATCGTTTATTATATCATCATCAAGAATAATGTCATCGATATGTTCTTGTAAATCGTATGTTGAAACTTGTCAATTGAATGTAAAAATGAAAGTGTTTTTGGCACATTTTATAGTTCCCAAAATGCATTTGTTTTAAGACCTTCCATTTTATTGGTTATGTTTCCACTAAGATGGAAATTTATTTATTTTTTCTATTTTGTTAGCAATATACAATGAATCTATTTTATGACATGCAATAATGATGTGTGCATAAGGCCATACATTCTTGTTTTAGATAGGTATAAGCTTGAGCTTGAGTGATTGTTCTACTGCAAGTTGGTTTTATTAAGAAGAATTTATGTACCATCATTTCAAGCTTACATTTTACAACTAATAACAACATTGAGATGAGAATAAAATCTATTTATTTTCCATATATGTATGGGCATTTGTTTCTTTGCATATTTTCAACTTTAGATCTATGTAATATATTTAAATAATGATTGTGCCTTTATTTTTTTATTTGTATATATTTAAATTATCTCATCAACCCCATTGACATGGTCACTCTTTATGTTGTAGTTTTCAACATATAGATCAACAAAAACATTTTTCACAAGATGTTTTTTTATGGAAACATTATAATGTTCTCATTTCTTTAGGATGATTTTTTTTAGCAGGGGCAACAATGGTAGAGGTGCAAACAGAGGTAGAGGAAACAATTGGCAAAGAGGCCATAAAAGACCATGATTCTCAATACATTTTGATGTTGATCTACAAGAACTAAATAAGATTTTTCAATATGGGTTCTTCAAACTAGTTGGCCAAAGGATTCTCCAACCCTGACCTCAGAATCCTCATTTCTAGCTACACCAAAAATTCTCTGGGATCCGTGTTTCCCCTTATGTTTCAATGCATCCAGAACCACCTGCCAATGATGGTTGGCAAGAGATCACCCATCAGCCTATTGCACATCATAATGGTTGTCCTATAGTATCATTTACATTGTATCATCCTCCTCGACCTTCATTCAATCCAAATTCCCAAGATGATCGTATTTTTTTTCTAGATCAATCCTCACATGCGAGCAAAAGGCTCAAAAATAAAATTCCTAAACCGGATATTGGTAAAGGGAAAAATGTGGCCAAGTCCCCTAACTCTTTCGAAAATTCCTTTGAATCAGTTTCCTCCCATCTCCACCTCCAAGACAATTTCTCCCATGTCATCAACAAAATCCATCCTCAAGATTCCAATCAGCCCAAGGATGTTGTAGAAGGAGGGACATCAGAAGGTTCAAAGGAGGGAAATAGTGAAAAGAGACAAATTGCCTCTCATAGAAAATATGGATTTTGATGTTGTTATTGATATGATAACATATTGTTCTTTTGGGACAACAAGCATATATTTAGACAAAATGTTTTGGACAACGTGGATATTGTCCTATTTTTTGTCAATAGTCATATTTATTTTGATTAATGATAAAATTCTTGACTATTTATATGAATGAGTGTTACAAGGCAAGTGTTTGAGCGTATTTTGGGTTATTATATTTTACATTATGCCGATTATTGAAGTCAATATAAAGGGAGTAACAAGGAGGATTCATAATTTAACAAAGATATTAGGGGTCCCACCTATTTATTTATTATTAGTAGACCCATATTTATTTTATTATTATATATTTATCTCAAACTAGTGGTTAAACTAACTAAAGATTAACAAAAGAAGAGTAGTTGAACTACCATAACTTGTTTGAATAAGAATAAAATATCAATCAAAAGAAGAGACAAAGGGGAGGAGAGAGAGAAAAAGTGAACTTTTGATATAAGGTCCTCTCTATACTTGTGAGATATTTCTTTTTCTTCATTCTTTCGAATTTTACTAGAAAGCTAAACCATCTTGATGACACCTGGGTATTATTGAAAGCAACAAGATTCAAAACTGAATCATATCTTTCAACAGCTTGTTTCTAAAGGTTATGATCTTTCTTGGGAGTCTGCGTTTTCTTGTTTTTTTATGGATTAGATTTCATAACTGATAAAAGATATTTTGCAGAGTCAAGTGACAACACTTTTATGGAAAGATGATCTAGATATTTAGCTTCAATTTCTTTTGTTGTCATAGTATTTTTGTATGATGTCCATCAAATACTTCTAAATCAGACTTTGGTCCCACCCTCGCAAGGGTTTGTAAATAGAATTATGATTTGTATCTTAGAATGAAATTAATATCAAAATCATATTTCTAATTTCAATTTCACATGTGATGCAGGAGCATCACTATAATATCAACAAGAAGTGGATGTGGAATTAGAATTGACACCTCAATGCATCGAAGGACCAAAAACCGACCTTAATCAGCTTGTTAGTGGTGTGAAGATCTTTTTAATTTTATCGTTAATTAATTAGATGTCTATAAAGTTGGGCCACCGTTTGAAAGGATAGAACCATTGTAAATCATTTACACAACTGTAATGTATTACAAGTGTGGGATATTAGCCCTGATTAGTCATTAGGTTTCATTTATTGAGTATGTAACCATTTGAATAGTATGTAATAGTATTTAGATAGGAGGAAGAAGAGAGAGGAAGCTTTGGGTCCTTAGACACATTTTCATTGTAATAGTTATGAAGGATATATCTACTGTAATTATGTTTTCTTCTTAAATGAATAGAACAAAGGAAATTGACCCAAATACACAGTGTTAATATTGCTTACAGTTTCACTATGTTGTTATGTGTTTGTGAATGTGTGATGTTCATAGTGAGTGAGAGAATGAGTAATTGAATGAGTTCAATTGTTTCTCTTTTGTAAGATTATGCAAAGATTGCATGCAGAGCGCAAGGAGTGCATGTGAATAAGTCTTTTTCTACTTAAATCTTAGACGAGATAGCGGGGAAATTCTATATGCAGAGTGTGCATATTGAGTGCAATGAGTGCATATAGAAACAAACTTGTGTTAAAGTTTGAAATCTCAGGAGGTTCAGTGCAGAGTATGCTAGCAGGGCATCAGAAAGCCTTTTGAAAAAGACACAGAGTGCAAGTGTGTGCTAAGGGGCAAGATTTAAATTTCATTTACCAGAAGCTCAAGAGGAATAGTGGTTTTAAGTCTCGAGAGGAAACACTTAGAAAATATCTAGGTTATGAATATTTGAAGCATATAAAGGTGGAGCAGATAAATTGACAGTTCAAAGGAAGAATGAGTATGGAGGCTCGAGCGGGATAAATCATTCACAAATATTTTTTGAAGGTTGGATATGATCGAGGGTCAAGATCCATTCAGAAAGAGCCGAAATATTTCAATTTGTTAGATATCATAGAAGTAACGCACTGGTTAGTTGCGATTATTCATCGAAATTTCGCAAGACTAAATGATTTGGAAGAAGCTGAGTGAAATTCACGAAATTGCAAAACGCGAAATCTCAAAATCATCAGGACCATCCATTGAAAGGGGATATGTGGCAAGAGATCAACATTTCATTGACTCACTGAGTGGAAAGGTCAAAGGGTGAATCGTGAAGAATTCATGAAATCCAAATTCGTGAAATGATTGTGGTCGTTCAGTGAGGTAGGACACGTGGTGACAGATCATCATTTTGCTGAATCATGAATTGGGAAGTTGGAGGTAGAAGTTGCAAAAACTTGCGAAACGTGAAATCGTGACTTGATCACAGTCATTGGTTGGAGATATGTTGGTGACCGTTGATCCGATCCAAAAATTTCTCAATATCGGGTATCGTAGGTGAATCGCATTGGGAGTTTTGACATGTGAAATCCCAACGTTCTCAGAAGGATTGCCCCAGGTTATAGAGGAGGGTCATATGGTTGAATTTAAGGGAGGATATAGAACGAACTAAGCCCTTGTCAGAATTTCAGGACTCAGGAGTTTGAAGGACAGAGAGTCGGTTGACTCATATAGCCGATACGCGAAATCATGACGCACCTGATAAGCGTTTGGTCACAAAACGTGGTCACATGGAGGATACTTGGGTTTTAGTGCTTATGCACATGAGTGGAGTTTTTAAAAGACCCATGGATTGTTTCCGAGAGGTTCCAGCAGGGAATCAAAGACTGTTGCAATTTAGTTTTGAGAAGATCCTAAGACTGGGAGGTCGCACAACCCTTGGAGAGGAGGGGGGTCTGCACCAAGTGGTATCACAGCCTGAAAAAGGTTTGAAGTTGAACTCAGTGTGTTAGGAACAATTGAAGCGATTTCGTCAAGGATATGCACATGACCACCTCTAGAAAATCATGTTGTAGGAAGAGAATTAAGAGAACTTCACGCAAGGTTGGAAACGATGGAAGCAATGCAAAGGAGAACATATTCCGTTGGAGATGTTAGTGATGTAGAGAGTGAATAAATAGAAGTTGAAGAAGCTATAGGGGAAGATGTGGGCGATGAACGCTTATTGAAGAATGTTATGAAGTTGGGATCTAGAGAAAATATGGATGTCCCAATGTATGAAGGTAACTTGGAAGCTGAAGAAATATTGGACTGGATAAGGTCCATGGACAAGTATTTCGACTATGAAGATGTCAAGGAAGGAAGGAAGGTGAGACATGTTGTCACCAGATTAAAAGGACATGAAGCACTATGGTGAGATGAACTGGAAGAAGAAAGGAGCAAAGGAAAAATGAAGATAATTAATTGGGACATGATGGTAGCCAAATTGAAGGCTAAATTCATACCTAGGGATTACTAGATAGAGTTATTCAGAAAACTGCAGAACCTGAGGTAGAGGGGTAGGATAGTGAAAGAGTATATAGAGGAATTTTATAGGCTGAATATTAGGACTAGACAAAGAGAGAAGGATGATGAAAATTTTTCCAGGTATATAAATGGTTTGAGGTATGAAATTCAGGATGAAATCAACATGATGACTATGAGGATAGTGGAAGATGCTTATCGCATTGCACTGAAGGAAGAAGAAAAGTTGGCTAGAAAACAGGGTCATCGGAACATAAGTAGAGGCTCAAATAGAGGTAAGGGAGTTGTCTATGGTAAGACACTGAAAGCTAAGGATGAGAATGAGAAAACATATGGTCATTTAGAAAGAGGAGGAAGTTCCCAAAGAAGACCATTTGGTGGGAGAAATTATTTTCCTCGAGGAAGAGGAAGAAGTAAAGGAGGCATAGTTAAATGTTATGCCTATAGAAAGACATGACATATGTATTGGGAATGTCTCGAGAGGAAGAGAGAAGGATGAGGAGAAGCACACATTTATGAAGACTGAAATAATGTGGAGGCAGAGGCAGTAGAAGGAGGACAAAATATTATGATGAGGAAAGTTCTTCTAAATCTAGATAAAGAAATAGAAGACCCAATTCAACGAACGAGGTTGTTCATGACTACTTGTAAGACAAAGGAAAAAGTTTGTAAGATGATTATAGACAATGGGAATACTGATAATTTAGTATCAACAAAGATGGTGGAGAAGCTGAAGCTGGAGGCAACTGCGCACCCAAGTCCATACAAAGTATCATGGTTGCAGAAAGGACATCAAGTAATGGTAAGTCAACAATGCAAAGTTTAATTTAAAATAGGAGGATATAAGGATGAGATTATGTGTGATGTAATTCCCATGGATGTTTGTCATATTTTGTTGGGGAAACCATGGCATTTTGATAGGAATGCTATTCATGATGGCAGGAAAAATACTTATACCTTGGAAAATAATGGTGGAACCCACATGTTACTGCCAATAGAAGAGAATAAAGAAAAGGAAGAAGCCAGTACAAGAATACTTCTCATGAGTGGGAAGGAGCTCTTTAAGGAGGTCAAGAAAAATCAGGAAATGCAATTTTTTGTAGTAAGGAAGCCAAGAGTTATCCTTACAAATACTTCTATGGATGATTTACCTAAAGAAATCCAAGAATTGTTGGAGAATGTTTTTGACATAGTAGTGAATGAGTTGCCTCACTCATTACCACCTATTAGGATTATTAGTCACCATATTGACTTGATTCCAGGAGCCATTTTACCAGATAAATAAGCATATAGATTGACACCTCGAGAGAATGAAGAAGTTAAAAATCAAGTTCAAGAGTTGTTGGATAAATTTTTTGTTAGGGAAAGTCTAAGCCCATGTGCAATGTCAACTGTATTAAATCCAAAGAAGGATGGGGGATGGAGAATGTGTACACATTCCAAAGCCATCAACAACATTACCATCAGATATATATTTCCCTTACCCATGATGGATGATTTGATGGATTGTTTGAGTGGAGCAAGTTACTTTTCAAAAATAAACTTAAAAAGTGGATATCATCAGATAAGAATGAGAGAGGGATATGAATGGAAAAAAACATTAAAAAAAAATGGAGGTTTGTATTAATGAATTTATGAAGGAATTCATAAGTAAATTTGTCATTATATATCTCGATGATATATTAGTTTTCAACAAAACAAAGGAAGAACATTTAAAGCACTTGACATTAGTGATGAGGAAATTGCAACAAGAAAAGTTGTTAATAAATTTGAAGAAAGGTTCTTTTATGAAGATAGAGCTCGTCAGGGATGATTTTAGGGGATAAATTTCACTCATGGGCTAATTTTCCATGTTTTTTCCCAAAACAAGATTCGCTATTTTAAAAATGATTTGCCCAAATTCTATAGGATATAATTATTAAACCTTAAAAATCGCCAAAATTTTATAAAAACTATATAAAATCCTTAGAAATTTGAATATTTTTACAAAAATATTGCCAAACATTTATAGTTGGCATATGAAGGATTAATAAGATTCGCCAAGGTTTCTACATTTTAAAATAAATTTCCATCCTTAAAATCATCCCTGGAGCTCATATATTTGGGTTTTGTGATCTCTTTAAATGAATTGAATATGGATCCAGAAAAGGTGAGATAAATCAAAGAATGACTGTCACCCAGGAGCATATTTGAGGTGAGAAGTTTTCATGGTTTAACAAGTTTTTATAGAAAGTTTATCAGAAATTTTAGTGGTATATGTGCACCCATGATGGAAACTGTGAAGAAGAAACAAAAGTATTTTAATTGGATAGAGGAGGCTAAGAAAAGATTCAGAGTGTTGAAAAATAAGATAATAGAACAACCAGTTCTGGTTTTACCAGATTTTGGAAAGACATTTTAGGTGAGGTGTGATGAAAGTGGAATAGTCATTGGAGCAATTTTGAGTCAAGATAATAGGCTAGCTACTTATTTAAGTGGGAAGTTGAATGAAGCTAAGGAGAAATATTCTACATATGACAAGGAATTTTATGCAATSATTCAAGCTTTGAAAAACTAGAGGCATTATTTAATTCCAAAAGAGTTTGTCTTGTATAGTGATAATCAAGCTTTGCAATTTATTACTAGGCAAGAGAAGTTGAATTAGAGACATGCTAAGTGGGTAGAATTCATGCATCAATTTTCTTTTTCCATTAAAAATATTTATGGAAGTGCTAACAAAGTTGTAGATGCTTTGAGTAGGAGAAGTTTGGTTATACAATAATTTCAAGTGAAGACCTTAGGGTTTGAGCACCTTAAGAAAATGTATCAGGAACATTCAGATTTTAAGGAGGCTTATGAAGCATATGGAAATACTTTGTTGAGGGATAACAACTCATGGTCATAATATTTGATCCAGGATGGATTTTTGTTTAAAGGAAGCCAATTTTTCATACCGAGATGTTCAATGAGACATAATTTGTTGAAGGAAAAACATAGTGGAGGTTTAGCCGAACATTTTGGGCATGATAAAACATTTACAGATTTGAGTAGTTTTTATTATTGGTTGGGTATGAGGGAATATGTGAAGAAATTTATAGACTGATGTAATATTTGTCAACATGAAAAAGGGAAGAGAAAAAAAACTAGTTTGTATTAGCCATTGCCTATTCTTGAATGGCCTTGGGATGCAATTAATATGTATTTTGTATTGGGATTACCTAGAACCCAGAAGGGAAGTGATTCCATATTTTTCGTGATTGACATATTTTCTAAGATGGCACATTTCATACCATCCCAGAAAACAAATGATGCTACACACATAGCCAATTTGCTTTTCAAGGAAGTTGTGAGATTACATGAATTGCCCATAAGCATAGTTTCAGACAGGGATACTAAGTTTGTGGGACACTTTTGGAGGACTGTATGGAAGAGGATGGGAACTAACTTATATTTTAGTTCAACATATCACCCTCATACCGATAGATAGAATGAAGTGGTGAACATGAGTTTGGGAAATTTGTTAAGAAGTTTAGTTATTGAACAAGGTCATCAGTGGGATCAGATTCTGGTACAAAAAGAATTTTCATTTAACAATTCAGTTAATAGAAGCAATGGAAAAAGTCCATTTGAGATAGTATATGGAAGAAAGCCCAGAGGGGTTGCAGAATTGAGAGAATTGAAATAAGATGAAGTTAGCAGCACTGGAGTAGAAGATTTTTCTACAAAAATGCAAATACTTCATGATCAAGTTAAGAGGAAGATACATGATAATAATAAAAAATATAAGGACAGAGTTGATCATAAAAGAAGGGAAGTTCAATTTGAAGTGGGAGATGAAGTTTTAGCTCATTTGAGGAAGGAGAGGTTTGGAAGGGGAACATATAATAAGTTGAAGATGAAGAAGACAGGACCATGCAACATCCTTAGAAAATTTGCAGCAAATGCTTATGAGATTGAGTTGTCGCATAATGTTGGGATATCACTGATATTCAACGTTACAGATTTGTATTCTTATAATATAGAGAACACAAGGGAATTGGATGATCAGGAAGAGATTTAGTGGGAAGAACATATACTGATAGTAGGAAAACATCAGATGGAGAAAATTTTAGAACAGAGAGTTGGAACGAAAACCAAAAGAAAGATGTATCTGGTATTTAGTGAAATGGAAGGATCACCCTATGGAAGAGTCAAGTTGGGTAACTAAAACTGATATTTTTAAACATGGAAAAACAATGCGAGAGCTCATGGATAGGATTCCATGAATATTTTTGGCTAGATGAGTATGATGCAGGAGCATCGCTATCACATCAAAAGGGAGTGGACGTGGAATCAAAATTGACACATTAACGCATAGAAGGATCCAAAACCGAACTCAATAAGCTTGGTAGCAGTGTGAATATCTTTTTAATTTTATCATTAATTAATTAGCTGTCTGTAAAGTCAGGTAACCGTTTGAAAGGACATAACCATTGCAAATCCTTTACACGACAGTAATGTATTATAGGTGTGGGATATTAGCCCTGATTAGTTAGTAGGTTGAATTTATTGAGTAGGTAACCTCTTGAACAATATGTAATAGTATTTAGATAGGAGGAAGAAGAGAGAGGAAGCTCTGGGTCCTTAGACAAGTTTTCATTGTAATAGTTATGAAGGAGAGAGCTACTGTAATTATGTTTTCTTCTTAAATGAATAGAATAGAGGAAATTGACCCAAATACACAGTGTTAATATTGTTTACAGTTTGAATGTGTTGTTATGTGTTTGTGAATGTGTGATGTTCATAGTGAGTGAGTGAATGAGTAATTGAATGAGTTTAATTGTTTATCTTCTGTAATATAGTCTGAGTGGGCCTAATGGTTAAGAACATGTGTTTCCTCTTAAGAGGTCACAGGTTCAAATCCAGAGGGGGGTAGGGTATGTATACCTTCATAGACTTTACCAGTCAAATCGCTGGGCGGAAGGAGGTCCCTTGTCCCACAAACAAGGGGGTCTCATACACCAATTTGGTGTGTGCAAGGAGTGCATGTGAATAGGTTTTTTTCGACTTAAAGCTCAGAAGAGATAGCGTGGAAATTCTGTATGCATAGTGTGCATATTGAGTGCAAGGAGTGTGTATAGAAACAAGCTTGTGTTAAAGTTTTAAAGCTCAGGAGGAATAGTGGTTTTAAGTCTCAAGAGGAAACACATAGAAAATTTCTAAGTTCTGAAGAGTTGAAGCATCTAAAGGTGGAGCACAAAAATTGATAGTTCAAAGGAAGAATGGGTCTGGAGGATTGAGCGGGAGAAATCCTTCAGATTTGTTTTTTGAAGGTTGGATAATATCGAGGTCAAGATCCATTCAAAAAGAGACAAAATATTTCAATCTGTTAGATCTTGGAGAATTAATGCACTGGTTAGTTGCAAGGAGTCATCGAAATTTCGCAAGACCAAAAGATTTGGAAGAAGTAGAGTGAAATTCGTGAAATCTCGAAATCATCAGGATCGTCCGTTGAAAGGGGATACATGGAAATAGATCAACATTTCAATGACTTGCGGAGTGGAAAGGTAAAAGGGTGGAGTCGTGAAGAACTCGTGAAATCCAAATTTGTGAAATGATCGTGTCCGTTCATTGAGGTAGGACATATGGCGACAAACCAGTGTTTCTCTAAATCATGAATTGAGAAGTTGGAGGTAGACGCTGCGAAAACTTGTGAAAAGATAAATTGTGACTTGATCACAGTCATTGGTTGGAGAGTTGTTGGTGACCGTTGATCTGACCCAAAATTTTCACAATTTCAGGTATCAGAGGAATGAAGGTGAATCACATTAGGATTTCTGACATGCAAAATCCCAACGCGTTCGAAAGGATTAGCCCCAGGTTATAGAGGAGGGTCATATGGTTGAATTTAAGGGAGGAGCTAGCACGAACTAAGCCCTTGTCAAAATTTTGGGACTCGAGAGTTTGAAGGACAAAGAGTCGGTTGAATCATATAGCCAATATGTGAAATTGCGACACACCTTTTAGGATAAACATGTGGTCACAAAATGTGGTCACATGGAGGAGATTTGCGTTTTAGCACTTATGCACGTGAGTGGAGTTTTGCAAAGACCTGTGTATTTTTTCTGAGAGGTTCCAACAGGGAATTGAAGACCGTTGCAATTCAATTCTTAAAATATCCTAATACTAGGAGGTCGCACACCCCTTGGAGAGGAGGAGGGTCTACACCAACATACGTATATGTATATATTTTCTTCTTTTATTTTTCACAGTTACATATAACATATAAAATCAACCTTAGTCCTTAGTACATATTACCTATGGATTGAGATATTGGTTTTAATTAAAGGCTGTAAACCCTCGTTAACATTCATAACTATCTTTCCTTAGACTAGAAAGATCTAGAAATGATTTAGTAAGGTTCTTCATACCTTTTCCTCAACATTTATTTGGCGACCATACTGGGGAGATATTCCATATCTCTTTGGTTGATTGTATCATGCTTATGTCTCATTTTTATGTTTTCTCTGGTTACTCTTTGACTAATTTTTTCCATGAAAATACCTATTATGAGACAACCCAATATTGGAAATGGTCTTAATGGCCAAACTAGTATTACATTAACTTTATTCAACACTATTTTAGAAACTTCTAGTACTCGCGATGAACTTGTATGCTCTTGGGAAGTAATTGAAAGGGACATAAATATTCGTGAACGTTGGGAAGCTAGGCAAAGGCATTCTAGAAATAAAAAATAACCTTTCCTATTACCTTTTTTAATATTTTTTGTTTAGTCTCATATAATTCTCGTATTTCTAGAAGAAGAAGAGGATTGTCCCCTAAAGTTGTACTCCTATTTCTGAAATAGGGAGGAGAAAGCTTGTTTTACAAACACAACAAATTTATTTTAGGTGAACCTTATCTAATTCTGTCAGTTTATCTTCATCACCCATACCTTTCACCTTCAATACGACATCCTCGAGTAGTGGTAGTGGCACTAGAGGTTCCACTTCCTTGCAACCTTTTGCTTCATCTATGATTGGTAGTATCTATAGTCATCAAATCCCTATTCAATCTACTATCAATCCTGCCAAGGTCATTAAGAAATATGGGCTTTTCAAATTTGAGGAAGATTCTACAACCACCCCCTGGAACATGTCTTCCCCTTTGAATCTTGCACCAACCACCCAACCATTACTGAAATTCAAATATCATTTACCTAGGTTCTCAAGAAATGGTACCGTTACCACGAATGAACACCTGATAGAATTTTCTAACGCTTGTCATAATATAGGGGTTAATGATAAAGATACTTGCATGTGTTCATTTGTCAATTCTCTTGAAGGGAACTCTACAATAGATTTTTTGATCTCCCGCCCAAAATATTTTGAACTTGGTAAGAATTGGTCTATTGGTTTAATTCCACCTATGGATAGCCCAAGATTCTAGCTGATTAGTTAAGGGAATACAACAATATTTCCTATAAATATGGTGAAACCATTAAGTTTTTTAACCTCCATTTCACCAAGATATACAATCAAATTCCTGAACTAATTTGTCCTCAAAATAAATTTGTGTCCATGAATTATTATAATGATTTACCTTCCCCTTATCATCATAGACTTGAAGAAAAGGATATTGAAAATATTGGTTCCTCCATTCATACATCCTTAGAATATGAAGAGAAACTTGAGAGAATTGGTCTTCCTAAGGGAGAGCTGGTCAAGCAAACAGACATATAATGACCCTCTTCATTACGACAACTTGCGATGCATAACAAGTGCAATTTTTTTTTTAAATCAGGAAAGTAACAACGACAACAGTCAATCAACGCTACTCGAAAGATTCAACGACCAGTAACTAGAACCTTCTCGACGAGCAAGAGACAATCACAGAAATTTACAAAAAAAGTACAAACCTAAATACAACAACATCCACATCGGGAGGAATGATACCCTAAGATAGGTTTCATATGTGCTATCGATCAATGAGCGCAATGGTCTGAACCTAAGAAATCATGTCACCACTGTTTGACGAGCACACAATAATCCCAAGCGCATTCAACTCTAAACCTTTAACAAACATGATCATCGCATCCATGTACTAACTTAAACTGTCAGAGTCCTAATACACCAATAAATTTTCCATCGATAACAATGTATGAAGGAATGGACAAACATATAAAATAATGTAGTTTTATTTATAATATCTCATAAAATCTTGAAAAACTCAAAGAACGATATATTGAATCACTACTTTAGAATCACTTAGAACAAACTTTCTAGGAAAAGAAAACAATAATAACTGAAATAGACCTTGTAGAATTATTAACATTCTTAATGACATCTAATTTCCTTGAAGGGACTCTATTAGAAAAAGTTTTTCTTAGAAACAATTTTGTAGGCAATTAAAAACAATAAATACTTATCTAACTTTTGCAGAATTATTAAAGGGACATCGCAAGTTGTTCATAGGGTGTTGATACTTTAATTACATAATATATTCGATCGGTTAACCTTCATAACAAACCTCAGCCTTACTCGCACTTCCATAAACCAAAATAATTTGAAATTGCAGGTGTAATGAATACGAATAGTAAGTAAATCTGTGTAGTTTATAAGTCAAGTTCAGAAGGCAATAAAAGGGTATGTGTAGAATAGTTAAATCATTGTGCGGTCATGAATAATTAATTCATTGTGCTATCTAAATCTATGTGTAGTATTAAATAAAAATCATTTTCCATTAAATTGCTATCACACTGTCTTTGTCAGTTTTAAACATACTTGTCGATATATTCCCTGCAAATCAAAGGTTGTCAGTTTAAAAAAAAATGTTGTTAAATCTAAAAGGGAAGTTTCACAATTCGTGGTATCACATGGGTCAGGCTTTTACAAAGAAAGAAACAATGCCCGTCTCGTCAATTCTACCTGCTCCATTGATATTTTTTTCACTGTACCCACTACATCTATATTTTTCTACATTAAATATATGTTATCATTATCAAAATGATATTTTTATAGATTAAATATATGTTATTTAAATTATTCCATTGGAATTAATAAAAATATGAATAAAATAAAATCACTGTCAATCAAACACAGAAGCCAAATTCAAGGAACACACAGTGAGTTGGATCAATATACCCCGTCCATTGTTAGCCCGTCGAGTTTTTTTTTTCTATGTGTAGAGAAGTAATAGAATTGATCCGGTGACCATACTTCTTTGGGTTTATGTTACTTCTCGGAGGAAACTTCTGTGATTTGAATCATTTGCAACATTAAAACTATGTAACCTAAGAGTAACTAAATAGCCATCATTTTCATAATGCGAATGCCCCAAGCCCAGGGAGATATAAGACAAGTATTAAAAACAAAAATCATCATGGATTTGTTGTGTAAATACAATGTAACTCGTTGTGTGAATACTATGTAAAACGTTGTGTACATACGGTGTAAGTCGTTGTGTAAATACGGTGTAAAATTTATGTTAAAATATAGTGTAATTCGTTGAATGAATACTATGTTAAATCAATGATTGATAACATGATTTTTCTGAGGAAAGGCGAACGAATAGACGGTTGGTACGAGACACCCATATTCGTTGGGGGATAACATGATTTTCCGAGGTAAAGAAATGACCAAGAAATCTCTCAACTAGACAACGAAAAGTAGGTTCGTCAATCATAAAGGGTGTTTAAGAATCCAAATTCCCGTATCTGTATTATATCATTGTTTAAATTCCAAGCATTGATTTTTCTTAAATTAAGTTTAATAGGGGAAGTTAGGAACCAGGTATCACTCCATCCTTGGTGCAATGCAAAGTAAATTAAATGGATATTGAAGGAGCTACAAGAAAACATGCCTACACTCCCAGGAACTCGTGGTGGAGGAAGGTTCAAGAATCCACCCAATGATTCGCTGACATGAAATAGAGTTCAATTCATATTGACTTCAAAATTAAGAAGGAAACACAAATTAATATTCAATGACATGGATGCAAATAAGTGTCATGTTCAACACTCGCAATGCTTAGTGCATGAGGGAAGGAATCGGGTAATGGATAACCCACAACAAACACAGGTGTCTTCATGAATAGAAAAACAAGGATAAATGTTGAACTCAACTGCCCACATGCCAGTGTTCATATACAGAGATATAGTTAAAACAAATGATAAAAAAAAAATTAAATAGTGTTTCACAAATACACAGAGTACGTTTTAAGAAATATGCACGGTATGTCTTAATGAAAAAAACATAGAATACTCCAGGTAATATCATGGAATTGGTGAGTAAAATCCAAGGAAAGCGCTAAGCAATTTTTTTATGAAAATCCCAGAGAAAATAAAAGGATTTTCATTGTACAAGCAATGGATTTGCTAGGCAAAGAAATTATCCTTCACTTATTATCCATGCACATGAAAGCAGGGAATTTGAATATAAATATTTAACGCTGGAGTGAAAGACAGTCGATTCGGCTCCTGACCGTCTACTCAGGCACATACTAATAAATTAAATGATAAATGAACAGAAGATAAAAATACAATTACTTTGGATTAAAAATAATAAAAAAACAGAGTAAAATAAAATAATGGCCCAAGAACCAAAACATAGTCTTCCTCTGTAATAATACAATGCAATAATAATCTCAACCAAAACCAGAAACTACAATAAAACGCAGTAATAAAACAAATATCAGAAACATAAATTTAGTGACCCTTTTGCAATTGCACATGATGCAGTATCACCCAGATAAAAATTCATATGCATAACTAAATGAGTCTTTTTGTTTTAACATCTACGCAAGCGAGATTTCAACAATAAAGAAATGTGTGAACAAGAAATTGAGCTATTATTTAATACAAATTATGCACATGCGTACTATATCCAAATGCGAAGAATCAAAAGTGATTGTTCCATGCTCGCGCTCCATCCAACTCCAACTTGCCGACTGATGAGACCTCACCGATACCTCCCAACCAAGACTAGGGGTACTCTTCTTCCCCCTGAGCCCCCCAAGCTGCAAAGGGGCCACACACACAATACCAAAGAATGATATCTCCCTATATCGCCTCACAAGGAGGAGCTACCACTTGTTGCACGAGCTGGGTATCCCAATTCCCACAAGAGAAAGTTCAGTCAAGATGAAATTTCAACAGCGTAATGTTATGCAAGAGAGATGTGGTGACACTCCTCCTTTGCCACTACCATCCTTCTTATAGAGTTTATTAGTCATTAGTTTCCCAAATCCTCATTAGATTTCTTTTTCATTTATTTAATTAGGAAAAACCTCCCTCGTATAGATGTCGTCCGATCCCCTAGTGGCACCAGAAAATGAATTTATTAATTAATTAAATATTCCTATTTCCCTCACCCACTCAAAAGCGTTCCTACAAATTCTCCTTGGTATCCCATTATTCCCTTACAATTCTTAAATGACTTACACCTGACATAATTCCTAGTTGAGTTCATAAATAGAAAGTTCCAAAGGCTAGATTTATTACTAAGTTAGACATTCTCCTTTTCCTTTAAGTTTCCCCCTTTTTTTTAAGTTTCCCCTTTTCCTTAGGTGTCCCCATTTTCTTTAAGTTTCCATTTTTCTTAAAGGTTCCCATTTTATAACTAAGTTTAGAATTAGCACGTTTAGACAAAAACAACCAAATACCCCTTTTATTAATTAAACCTTTAATAAAATTTCCACTTTAATTATTAATTCTTGAATTTTCTTTACCCCCTTCCTGTTATATATCTAATTATTTTTTTTTTGTTCTAAGGTTCTACTCAGACATAGGTTTTTAATTCACTAGGCTTGGTGACAATTCTTAAGGGAAAAATTATTTATTAAACTTTACTTATCACATCATTCATTTTAAGGCCGACCATATCCTAAGGAGGTGTAGTTTTCTAGGCACTAGATTTATTTACTTACCAGTTAAAATCACAACGTTCCCTTTAGGATGCACTACGTGATCCAAGGGTGTCACTTGCCTCTTTCCATTTTATTTGCGCAATGTTCCCTTTAAGACACACTACATGATCCAAGGTTTCCACTCACCTCTTGACTGAATTTGGTAGATATCAAACCCCTGGAGTCAATAATCCATCAGGTGATCTTGTGGGAGACTAAGGGTCTCTAAGGAATAAGAAACCTACCTTATTGTGTGCCCCTTAGAATCATCATGAGAGACTATCACAATCTACCCTGATGACATCATGGGTATTATCTAAATAGGTAATCGTTAACCTACAGTTCAAGCCACGACGAGAGTGTTAGTAGGTTGTGGTAGGGTTGTTACCACACCTCTCCCTCAATGTCTTTGGTTGTCGTGCATGACTCCTTTACTCCAAATGTGAGTCTGGTCATCAAGCTATTGTCATCCGACATCCATCAATGAATCATGTCAGCAATAAAAATCAACATCATAATATCTAATCATATGTACATAGGTCATATCAACAACATTCAAACCCTAATAGTTCACTCCTTGAATCGATCCAGAGTCCATGGAGTTTCATTAATTCCTTGACATCCTTAATGTCTAGAGTCCTGCACACTCAAGAGAACCTAGTAAATATAACATGTCGATGTAAATACAACAAAAATAATATATGATCAAATCCACAATATCTCATAATCGTAATCAAATCAACCAATAATATAATGAACCAGATCACTTGGATGCAAGTTTCCTCAAAGAATGATTCCGCTCAGTGCGTGCAAGAGAGGGATGTGACAAGACATGTCTACCAGTCTACAACTCATGCAAGATATGAATAATAGGATGATAACTTCGAAAAAAAAGGAATTTCCTCTTCCTCTTCCCCCGAAGCTTCTTTTTCTTCCCTAACGCCTTTTAGAAATGCCAATGAAAGAACTTTTTAGCCAAAGGCCTTAATGACCCACACTTGGTGTAACTTCTGTGAATAAAATCATGTTGAGAACACCTGCAAAGTAAAAATAAATACGAGAGATAAGATATTTGGCAAAAGGATCGACACCACAATCATTTTTTTATATCGGTCTGAACCAGAGGATATTATGGTAGTCAATACTAGGAACAAATCTTACAATGCCAAGAGAAAATTTGATCTTCTCTGCACTTCTTATGACCCAAGCTCATCTTCTCCAAATGATGATACAAAAGTTGTCAAAAATTCAATTGATCAAGGAGCATATTCTCCTCTTCCCTCTTCTAAATACAATATCCTTAACCAATTGGCTCATATAAAAGTTGATGTTACCCTTTTGGACATGGTTTTCATCCCTTAACAACATAAACATCTTAATAATTTATGGAAGGTAAAGTTTCTACCATAGCCAATCTATTTGAGGATTCAAAGGAAGATGATTCAACTGTAAATAGGATAGGTGTAAATAACTTTAGGAACCCTGTAAAAAAACCCCTTTCTATATTTAAGTAAAAATCATGGATAGAATAGCTCACATTTTCCTAATTGATGGAAGATCTGGTCCAAGTGTGATGTTTAACATTATCATGGAAGAGCTTAACTTATCTTGCACCAACAAAAATTCTAGAAGCATGCTCTGTTATAATAATTTGCAATAATCAACTATAGGTGAAATCAAGGATGTAAACCTAGTTTTGTGTGCACATCCTGAGATAAGGTCAAATATCAATATCCAAGTAATTGACATGCCAATGAATAATTACTCAATTATTTTGGGAAGGGATTGGAAATCTTTAACTCGTGGATACATTTCACTTGAGGGTACACATTTGTATGTCCCTCGAAATGGAAAGAACATTATAGTTCTTAGGGAAGGAAGAATTTAACCTTATATAGATAGTGTCCCTCAACCCAATGAAAATTATATTGAAGAATATTTAGTGGTCTACTCTATATTTTCCGATGAAGGTGATATTATACTTGAACCAACTAATTTTGATGATGTCACATGGCACATGCATTTTGATGACTCATGTTCTAATGAAGGTAATGGATATGAAATTATTATATATTCCCCTATAGGAGAAATTCACAATTTCTCTTATAGGTTGTGTTATAACCCTATGATTCATAGGATCATCTGTTGACTGGAATTTTTTCACTCTGGGTGTATAGGTATGCAAATAATATTTCATCTCTGCAAATTATTTTCAAAGGAAGCAGCTTACAAAACCCACAAAAATCGCTAAGGCCTAAGTTTTTGCTTCATTCGTGCCTGGAGAATAAAGAACACGCTTAGATCGATAGTCAATCTAGTGGTGCGTATATCAATGGCTGACAGTGGATTCCAGACCCCCTCGAATGTTCTACCTTTAACGGCGAGGGGGGGGTCCAGAATCAGAGATAACAAAGTCACACATCTAAACGACTGAGGCATCAACACTTTCATCAAAGGCTGAGATTGAATTTCGTACCCCCCAGACCGTTCTGCCTTTAATGGTGGGGGGGGGTCTGGAATGAAGCGACTTTCCCGGTGGGCCCTGTCCCAACGTGTCACCCATCCGTCGCATTGGACCTCCTCCACTCCAAACCACTTACTGTTTACCACCCTTCCAACTTACTACCATACCACTCCTGCATCGTGATGTCAGCCTCCATTATCCCGCCATCTCACCCGTCCATGAATAAACATTCTTAGGATAAAAACATTAAGTTAATAAAGCTAGTAATAAAATTTAATATAGTTAGTTTAATAAATTGGATTAGTTAATAATTAGTTAGTTAATTAATAATAAATCAATTGTTAATTAATTAATTAATTAATGATTAATGATATAGTTAGGTTAGTATCTAGGTTAGTTTAGATTAAATAAATCAAATTAATAATATAATACAAACAAAATAAGTCATAAAACATTAAAAGTTAAATTAAAAAGAATTAAAATTATATAAAACAAAATATTAAAAAAAAAAATTAACAAACAAAAACTTAACAAAAATGTAAAACATATTAAATACCAAAAAACAATAATAAAAAACAAAACAAAAAAAATAAAATATAAAACATAAAATAAAACGTAAAAAACAAAAAACATATATTAAAAAATATTACAAAACAAACACTTAAAAACCTAAACTAACCTAAGTCATACCCCACCCTCCTACCTCACTCCTCCTCACGTCACACTCCACTCACATCTACCTCAACGCACATCTTACAACTCCTGTACGCATACATCACACTCAAAATAAATCAAATGGTCCATAAAAATTTCGGACCCCCCCTCACCATCCGAAATTTAACGAGGGGGGGGGGTCCGGAATAATGGATTTTCAATACCTCTCCCCCTCCACGTGTGAGCATCCCATTCCAGCA
>ML776643.1:147707-195112 GCA_009831015.1 Picea engelmannii
TGTGGGTTGTGTTTGGCCAGAGAACTCTTTATGTACTCTTTAGAGGAATGATCAGTAATAGACATGTTTTTTACAAGATTCATTTGCGGAGGTGTTGGTGGCATTTCCCTTCTCTGTTGAGTGTTTTCCTGTTATCATTTTGTTTGTTTTCAATTTCTCATTATCATAAGAATAGTAACAGAGAAGAATTTATTAGCCAATACTCTGCATCTGATCTTGTGATAATCTTTATGTTTCTCCTCTAAAAGGCTAGTTTATGAATTCTTAATTGCTCATTTGCTCACTTTTTCCTCCCCTATTTCTTCCTAAAATTGACACCATCAAAACTTAATTTGATCCAACACTTCCACTACCTTTCCCTGTTTAAGAGCTTTGTCTAGATCTGAGAATGAATCAGATATTTAAGCGTAGACTCCATTTGCCCAATGACCCTCCTTGCTATTCCAAAACAACCATTTAAAAACCCCAACCCCACACTTGCATAACTAGCCTAATACCTATTAAAACAAAGCTATATCAGACAGAGAGATCCCTCTCTGAGTCTTGGAGGGCTAGATCCAAGACTCGAAGTGGTTTTGACGTTGCCTCTGTGACTGCCTCAAGGCCTTGGGCAAATTACAGAGTGCTAACAGGTTGGAATTTGCTTGTACAAACAATGTTGTTGAGTTTGAGGCCTTATTGTTGGGCATTGAAAATGCATATTATATTGGTTGTGGCCACCTTACAGTCTTTGGTGATTTTGAATTTATTGTGAACCTTGTGAAAAAGATTTATGTACCAAACAATAAGTTACCTAAACATTATACCCAAGTTCTTTGGATGATGATTTCAAATATGTTATCATTTAACATCACTCATGTTAAAAGGGAACTTAATTCAATGGATGATAGATTAGTTGTTTTTGGCGCTTCCCCTACTTGAAACATTATACCTCAAATAATTGATTGTGCATTCCAATATCTATACCGTGCTCACCTCCCTGACAACATAGAATCATGGCAAGTTTTCCCTAGTGATGAAGGTATTTGTGATTTCATACAAAATGAACCTTTAAGCCCAAAGAAATAATGTCTGTTGAAGATGACAAGTTTCCTAAAATCTTGAATCCTCTCGAAATTTTATTTTCATCAAAGTGATGTATGCAAAAGGAAACAAATAAAGATGATAATTCAAAAAGGAAAGTTGGTGATACCATTTCCTTGAACATTGGGACATCTAAATCTCCAAAGATCATTAACTTAGTTGCTCAATGTTTTGATGAAGAGAAAGAGAAATTCATGGAATTACTCTGTGAATTTCAAGATATTTTTGGCTGGTCATATGAGGATCTTCGTGGTTTTGGTCCCGCTCTCATACATCATGCCATTCCTATCAAGGAAGGGGGAAAACTAGTTAGGGAATGGAAAAGAACTATTAATCCTTCGCTTGAAGCCATTACTAGAAAAGAATTGGAAAAATTGTTGAAAGATATTATAATCTTTCCAGTTAAGTATTATGAATGGGTTTCAAATCTGGTCCCTATTTGAAAAACTATCAGTTAGATCATATTATGCGTCGATTTCTGTGTGTTAAATAGGGAATGTATGAAATAACATTTTCCACTTCTTAATATGGAAATGATTTTACAACATGTTGTAAGGTCTCAAATGATGTCCTTACTTGATGATTTTTCTTGATATAATCAAATCAAGGTAAAAATCACTGATAGATATAAAACCACATTTACCACATGTTGGGGCACATTTTCTTATGAATGTATGCCATTTGGTTTATCTAATGCAGGTGCCACCTTTCAAATATATATGCAAATAACTTTTGATGATCTAGTTGTTAAGATTATCCAATTTTATCATGATGATTTCTCTATTTATTATAAAAAATGGTTGGATCGGCTTGATGACCATAAGAACAGTGGAAGATTCTTATCAGATTGCACTAAAGGAAGAAGAAATGTTGGTCAGGAACCAAAGTCAGCAAAGCAGAAGAAGAGGCTCATACAGAGGTAAGGGAATTGTCAATGATAGGGCACCAAAAACTAAGGATGAGATTGAGAAATCATATGGTCACTTTGAAAGGGGAGGAAGTTCTAGAAGAAGACCATTTGGTGGGATAAATTATTTTCCTCGAGGAAGAGGAAGAGGTAGAGGAGGTGGAGTTAAATGTTGTGCTTTTGGAAAGACAAGACACATGTCTTGGGAATGCCCCGAGAGGAAGAAAGAAGGAGGAGGAGAAGCACACATTTATGAAGCCCAAAAGAATGTGGAAGCAGAGGTAGAAGATGACAAAACCTTATGATGAGCAAATTATTCTAAAGACAAAGAAAGAAATATGAGACTCAGTTCAACGAATGAGGTTGTTCAAGACTACTTGTAAAACAAAGGAAAAGGTTTGCAAGATGATTATAGACAGTGGGAGCACTGATAATCTAGTATCCACAAAGATGGCGGAGAATCATGAGCTAGATACAATTGCACACCCAATCCCATATAAAGTATTGCGGTTGCAGAAAGGACATCAAGTAATCGTAAGTTTACAAAGTAAAATTGAATTTAAAATAGAAGGTTATAAAGATGAGATTCTGTGTGATGTAATTCCTATGGATTTTTGTCATATTTTGTTGGGTAGACCATGGCAGTTTGATAGGAACATCATTCATGATGGGAGGAAAAATACTTACACTTTGGAGAAAAATGGTAGAACCCACATGTTGTTGCCAATAGAAGAGAATAAATAAAAGGAAGAAGCCAACACAAGAATACTTCTCATGAGTGGGAAGGAACTCTTGAATGAAATCAATAAAGATTAAGAAATGCAATTTGTTGTAGTAAGGAAGCTGATATTTATCCTTAGCAATACTTACATAAATGATTTACCTGAAGAAATCCAGGAATTGTTAGATAATTTTGCTGATATAGTATTGGATGAGTTACCTCACTCATTACCACCCATTAGGAGTATTAGTCACCATATTGACTTGAATCTAGGAGCTAGTTTTCCAAACAAAGAAGCATATAGGTTGACACCTTGAGAGAATCAAGAGGTTAAGAATCAAGTTCAGGAGTTGTTGGATAAAGGTTTAGTCAGGGAAAGTATAATCCCATGTGCAGTGCCAAATGTATTAAGTCCAAAGAAGGATGGAGGATGGATAATTTGTACATATTCCAGAGCCATCAACAATATTACCATCAGGTATAGATTCCGTATACCTAGGATGGATGATTTGATGGATTGTTTGAGTGGAACAAGCTATTTTTCAAAAATAGACTTTAAGAGTGGATATCATCAGATAAGAATGAGAGAGGAAGATGAATGGAAGAAAATATTCAAGACAAATGAACGTTTGTTTGAATGGTTAGTCATGCCATTTGGATTGAAAAATGCTCCAAGCACATTTATGAGGTTGATGAATGAAGCACTGAAAGACTTCATAGGTAAATTTTTCATTGTATATTTGGATGACATATTAGTTTTCAACAAAACAAAGGAAGAAAATTTAAAGCACTTGACATTAGTGATGAGGATATTGCAGCAAGATAAGTTGAATTAGAGGCATGCGAAGTGGGTAGAATTCATGAATAATTTTACTTTTTTCATTAAACATATTTCTGGAAGTGCTAATAAAGTTGTAGATGCTTTGAGTAGGAGTTTAGTTGCTGAACAAGGTCTTCAGTGGGATCAAATTTTGGCACATGAATAATTTGAATTTAACAATTCAATTAATAGGAGCACTGGGAAAATTCCATTTGAGATAGTATATGGAAGACAACCAATAGGGATTGCAGAATTGAGAGAGTTGAAACAAGATGAATTTAGGCGTGCTGGAGCATAATATTTTTCTATAGAAATGAAAAGACTTCATGATCAATTCAAGAGACAATTATAGGATAATAATCAAAAGTATAAGAACAGATTTGATCAGAAAAGAAGGGAAGTTCAATTTGAAGTAGGAGATTAAGTTTTAGCTCATTTGAGAAAGGAAAGGTTTCCAAGAGGAACATATAATAAGTTGAAGATGAAGAATATAGGACCATGAAAGATCCTCATAAAATTTGCAGCAAATGCTTATGAGATTGATTTGCCACACAATGTTGGGGTATCACCGATATTCAATGTTGCAGACCTGTATCCTTATAGAAGAGATGACATAGGAGAGATGGATGATCATGAATAGATTCTGTGGGAAGAATAGATGCCCACAATAAAAAAAAAACTCAGATGGAGAAAATCTTAGAATAGAGAGTTGGAAAGAAGACTAGAAGAAAGATGTGTTCTGAATATTTGGTGAAGTGGAAAGATCACCTAGTAGAAGATTCAAGTTGGGTAACTGAACTTGATATTTTGAAGCATGGAAAAACAATGCAAGAGCTCATGGACATGAGTCCATGAATATTTTTGCCAGAGGAGTATGATGCAGGAGCATCGCTATCAAATCAAGAAAGAGATGGAGGAAGTGAATTGACACCTCCACACACTGAAATAACTGAACTGACTCTTAACCAACTTGGTAGCGGTGTGGATATTTTTTGGATTTATCGTTAATTAAATTAGTTGTATGTAAATTTGGGACACCGTTTGAAATGATGGATCATTGTAAATCCTTACACAACTGTAAAATATTACAGGTGTAAGATATTATCCCTTTTTAGTCATTAGGTTGCATTTAATTAAGTTGAGTAGGTAACCTCTAGAGTAGAAAGTGATAAATCTTAGATAGGAGGAAGAGGAGAGAAGAAGTCTCTCGGTCCTTAGATAATATTATTCATTGTATTGTTTGTAAGAGATAATTGTTGAAATTATGTGTTTTTTGAATGAATAAAACATAGGAGAATTTATCCAATTGTACAGTGTTGATATTGTTTTA
The DNA here is from genome assembly GCA_009831015.1 of Picea engelmannii. NCBI lineage: Eukaryota > Viridiplantae > Streptophyta > Pinopsida > Pinales > Pinaceae > Picea > Picea engelmannii. Next base: position 152,569 of record ML776643.1, read on the forward strand.
CAATTTTACTATTGTTATGAATTTTGTGGATGTATGATGTTCATGGTGAATGAATGAATTCATGAAGAATTGAATAAATTTCAATTGTTTCTCTTCTGTAATTTATGCAAGGAGTGCATATCGAATGCAATGAGTGCGTGTGAGAGAGTCTTTCGACTCGAAGCTCACAAGAGATAGCATGAAACTTTTGTATGCAGAGTGTGCATATTGAACACAAGGAGTGTGTATGCGAAGTCTTTGACTTGGAGAAAACTTTGGAGAAATAAATCGGTTTTTCTCATAAGACAGTACAAAGGTTAGTTACAAGAGTGCACAAGAACAAAAATTTAATAAGTGTCAAAAAAATCCCTTTGAAGAATTCAAAGTTTGAAGGAAGGACAAGTACAAAGAATTTAGCGGGAGAAATCCTTCAGAAGAAGAATTTTTGAAGGGTGAAAAAGATAAAGGGTTGAGATTATCCCAGGAGGATCCAAATAATTTCAGACCATTATATCTTGGAGAAGTAGCACACTAGATAGTTGCAAGGATCCTTCAGAGTTCACAAATCGGAAAATTTGAAGTGAAGAGGGGTGAAAACCTTTGAAGCACGAAGTTGAGAAGTGGATCTCGACCGTTAGTTGTGGGAGAGATAAGGACCTTTGATTATCCAGGGAGAATTTAGGGTTCACAATTCAGGAGAAAGAGATGAATATGTTGTCAAAAAGGATAAAACCTGAAGTTACAAAGTGAATCTGGATAGTTAGATCTAGAGGGACACGTGGCGACAGATCCTGAACTTCAGAGAAAAGTATTCTGGAGAAGTTGAGAGTTGAGATATTCGAATCCTGAAGTTTCAAAGCGGTTAGGGTAGTTGATTTGAGGAGGACAAGTGTAAGAAAATATTCCATTTCGAAAGATGGCCATTGCGGAGAAAGCTGGAGTTGAGAGTTGAAACTCCCGAATCTTGAAAGGATAAATCAATCACGATCATTGATTTGAAAGGGGCATGCATCAACAGATTGTGTAGATATAGAAGAGTGTGATCCAGAGAGAAGGAAGGAAAGGAGGAAGATCTAAACCATTGATCAAGAGGTTCCCCCTGAGTTCACGAGATCGACGGTCACACAGTATTGCGGGGACCAAAAGTGCTCAAAATTTAAAAGTTTGAGAGGGGCCGAAATCGAAACTACGGTATTGCAAAAGGGATGCATGGCGATTGGTAGTGAATTGCGGGGACAAAAGTGGGTTGATCCCAAACCACTCTCGGCCATGCCCGCAATCGTGTGTGGACATAGCTGAGATCATATATGGAGAGGGGATAGTGTGGAAGAGCTAGCACCCGAAATCTAAGAAAATAAAAAAGAGTGCTTAGAAGGGATGCCGTGTGTCATACGACCTACGAATAAAGAGAAAAAGGGACCCGTGTAAAGCATTCTGGAGCTATTAAAGATTTGAAAGTGCTAATCCATCTCAATAATTTAAGATCCTAGGCCTGGAGGTCGCGGAGCCCTTTGGAGAGAAGGGGGGTTTGCACCAGTTTCCCTCTTTTGTATTATGTTGATTATTTTCTACAAAGGCCACGATGTATTAGATAGTATGCCATTTTTTGTTGCAGTTTTGTATAGCTCTAGATAGATGTTGTGATATGATACATGGGAGGGAGAACCTCCCTTTTTCTTCAGAGTTGTTTTTTTAATTTTTTGAGAGGTTTCTGTAGATGAGGACTACTTTGGTCCATTAGCCTTTTAAGTCGATGACTCGGGTGCAGATGGACATGTGGGGCCAGATGATGCCTAAGAGGGGTCCAATGGAATTTCTGGCTAGGATATCCACTTACACAATGGGGATACTAGGAAATGAGGATGATCACATGTTCATGACAGTGTCGTGTCCTTATGCAGGTTTGGATTGGTGAGGATGTCCAAATATACTCTTCACATTGGATGAGCCACGGAATGCTATATGTAATATTAGTTTTTTTTTTTAAAATTAATATAATTTCATTTTATTGTCTTACTTAATTAGAATGAAATTAATTCTAGCATGTTCTTTAACTTATTTTATTAAATTATTTAATGAAACTGTGTAATTATTATTATGTAATATATATTTTGCAGATATTGGAACATTCATTGGGGGCATGCTTCCTCCCCCACTAGATGAGGATGAGGATATGATTCTCAAGGCCATGATGGGTTAGGGTGCTTAGGTGGAAATTCTCGATGACATGTGTCATAGGCCAAATACTAGATTCAAGTTGGAGTTAGGCGACCGACTCTGTGCACTTTTGGTTGAGGTGAGAGTCCGCCCTATGTTGATGTGAGACATCATGGGAGATACTATTCTCTTGGATATTTGGAGGGAGATGTCACTTGATACAATTTCTCTTATGCATCATATCATTAGAGCTATCATGATACTAGAAGTGAGAAGGGATCCCGATGATACAAACTCTTCTTCCAGTAATCCTTCATCCAATACCCCATCAATTGATGAGGGTGGTTGTGATCCTTCTCCAAATCCTCGTCCTCCTCCTTCACCTCACTGAGATGAGAAAGAAACACCTATTCCTCCACTTCCTATTTGTAACGACCCCAAAATTTATGACTACAAGCGACGCAAGCAAGTGAATTTTTTTTTTTTTTGTTAAGCAAGAAGGAAACAACAACAAAAATTTATCCACAGAACTTGACGACGAACACAACTTACACAATCAGACAACAAACATCAATGATGCAACATGCTAACACATCATGCAACTGGAAGAAACATACGATAATCAATAGTCAGATAGAAAAAACTACCCGCCGGACAGAAGAAAGAAAATGCCTACAAGCTAAATGACAACGTCAATAACCCCACATAGTGTCTTGATGACCAGGCACTAGAAACCTCTACGTTGCACTAAACTAAACACATTCAGGCATTTCAGAACCAGGTGCCAAAATCAATCACAACGAACAACAGGCCCACATCGAGAAGCACAAGATTTTGGCCAAGTTATCATTCACAACTATCCATCAGGGCGTGCAATGATCCCCTCATCAAGAATCATGTCGTCACAAGGATATAGGCGATACAGTGACCAAGGCGTAACATAACATATCTAGGCCATAACCCAAGGAAAAATCCCACGTGCTAGGAGACCGAATTAAATGAAAAAATACATGAGACTATACCCATGCACCGAAGTAACAAGTCGACAAGACGCAAGGTGACATCACTCGAATTAAATTGCGCAACCATCTGAAATATTTATGGTTCCCACAAAGCAACATGGGTAGTGAACAACTATGACAAACCACCATTAAAATTCCACCTGAAGCATAAACCTTTCAACCCACTAACATAGACACACATAATGAATTAATAGCTCATAGCTCAAGTGATTAATTAAGGTAACCCATCACATTTTATTAATCCATTTGTAACATCTTCACTTATGTGTTTCCCTTCCAAGTTATAACTAGTCCCAAAAAGATTAAGTATGGAATAAAACATAATGATTAAGTATGGAATAGTGTGGGAGAACATGATCAACTTCAATCACTAACATTAAATACATAATATTTAATAATGCACATACATTATGATTTAAGCCATGTATGCACAATGAGGTTAAATTAAATTTGATTTTTGTTTAGAGATATGAATTTGTATCAACATTAGTCTATCTTTTAAATAGATATATTTTAGATATTATAATATATAAAGAAATTGTAAATTATTAATATTGACAAATATTTCTTGACTGAATTTTTCTATATAAATATAATTAACTATTTCTATAATAATTCTTAACCCCAAACTTATAAAAAATGAACTGTGCGTAACTCTTAAACCAATGCAAAGGATATTTAGAGTAAAGATAATATGAATTAATTTTATATCTTATAAATAAATGGAAATGAATGATTATTACTTATATAATGCAATGAATTCCTGCGATCAATCCAGATCGAATCCCTCCAGGAGCCCCCGGACACGGTCCAGAAGCACACCTCTGGCCCTCACAGGTTTTGCACTAATGAATTCCCTTCAGAAGTTCGCCCTGAATCTCGGATCCAGCCGGGTTTCGACTGTGCAATGCCTCATATTTTAAGGTGAAGTAAGCTGGTGGCTACTATCCGATTTGACAATCTCGGCACGCTAGTGGTGACTGTGAGAGCTCAAGGCGACAATGCATAGAAAACATGACAGAGTACAGGGTTTCAGCTGGGCACGGTTGGAGCTTTAAGTCTCTCTGTTTATTAAACCTACGATAATGGTGAGATCGTCATCTGTTCAATACATGACAAGGCTGTTTGTCAAGTGAATGATATCGCTCGTGGTAAATAGATAATCTTACACTCAAATCAATGTCAATTAATGGTAAAACGCAGTCATAAATAAATTCATTGTAAAAAATGGAAGTGTAACAATAATTGATTTTGATGGTGGTAAATAGATAATATTATAAACAAATCATTGTCAATTAATGGTAAAATGCAGTCATAAATAAATTCACTGTAAAAAAATGCAGGTGTAACAATAATTGATTTTGCTGGCCATCGGGGTTCTTAAAAGACGCAGGTAAGGGTCGACTGCCAGTAAAATGGAGGTAATACCAGTACATGTGATCGTTATTTCTAAAATTAAAAAAAATCTATGGCATGCTTCGACCTCCAACGCTGTCGCTAAAACTAAGGAAGGCAATGGTGGGCATGGCTGGGCGAGTGATGACAAGGCTAAGTGAAAGTGGTAAGGCTATGGATGAAATTGCAATAACATCAAGTTCACAATATAACTGTGTAAATCCCTATGGTTCAAGGTGTGCTGTCTATGAAAACGCTGTCATAAAAATTCCGCTCATTAAAAAGTATCGAATCGTAGTTTCGCATTATCAATCGCTGTCAAGGTATCATAAATCAATGAGTTTTAACATAAGAATGGCATTGAGTTTATCACGAAAATCGTAGCCAAATAAAAAGGGAAAATCCTAATCAATAATTGTATAAATAAAGGGTGAATTCACAGGGTAAATTCACCATTAAAAAGGAATAATTTGCAGAGGAAAATCGTAGTGGAATGTATTGTAACACAGTCCATAGATAATAGTAAACGTGGTCATTAAAATTGCAGAGAACGAATATGAACAATACACAGAGGTATCCAAACGTAAGAAGACACAAGACAATCAATCAACCAAGAACAATCAATATGGGTAGACAGTTGGGAAAACTATCCTTCACTCATCATCCACACACAAAATCAGGGCATTAGGATCTATAGGTTTATTAACACCGAAGTGGTGACCATTGATCCAGATCTTGGATGACTGCTCAGGCGTGTATTGATGATCTAGGGATGAGGACAATATAAAACACATTCTCTTATAATAACCATTGAAACAAACAGAACAGTCAAGCAATCAGGGATCAATTGCCAAGGGAATCAATTCAATGCAGCGAGCGTAAAGTTATAACGACTTTAAGTTCTCGATTAAAAACGTTGAGTAAACACATTTTTTTTATACAATAGAAGTATAGTATTGGAAGCGTAAGAACAATATTAATCTACCATTCAAAATAAAGGTATGTGTACCGTAGCCCAAGGTGACAACTTTGAGTCATTGTCCTGCACACTCCATCCAACTCCCGCTTGCCGACCGATGTGACTTCACCAGTACCTCCCAGCGAACGCTACGGGTACTCTTCTTCCCCCTTATCCCTCCAAGCCGCAAAGGGGCCATACACACTATACCAGAGAACAACTAGCTTCCAGCTTGCTTCGTAAGGCCGAGCTACCACTCATTACCCGAGCTGGGTATCACAACTCCCACAAGATAAGTTAGTCAAAACCAAAATTCTGTAGCGTAACGTTACGCATAAAAGAATAAAGCCATACTCCTCCTCCTCCATCCTTTTTATAGAATTTCTCGGTGATTTCTTTTCCAATTTCCCATTTAAATTATTTTTCATTAAATTAATTTAGAAAATTCTCCCCCGTACACAGGTCATCCATCCCTTTAGTTGCAACAAAAAATAATTTCATTAATTATTTAATTATTCCTATTTCCCTCACCTATTGAAAAACATTCATAAACTCTCTTCTTGGTGTCCCCATATTCCCTTACACAATTTAAATGACTTATGCCCTTACTAAATTCCTTGTTGAGTTCTATTTAGAAAGTTCTTAAAGGTAAGATTTCTTACTAAGTTAGTCATTCTGCTTTTTCCTTACATTTCATTTTTCTTTATGTTTCCCCTTTTCCCCTTAGTTTCCTATTTTTTTATGTTTCCCTCTTTTCCCTTCTTAACTGAAATAATAAGTGTGAAACAAGACAAAGCGTAGAAATCCTATCCAAAAGAACCTAAAAAAGAACCTATTGACCACTGCCTATCAAGATACATCATCAGGAAAGAAACAATATTTAATTCACCGGGGCCGCTCCGCTCCGACTATAGTTTGGGAAGAGTTGCAATTTATTTGGGGACGATTCAAGTTGTGAGGGCCRAATCGCTAATTGCTAATTGCTAATTCCCACTGAAGCTATCAGTGAATCGCTTGCTCCGGATCCCCGCATTTCGTCGCCCATGCCTAGGCCTTGCCCCCTTCTGCCGCCCGCCTAGATGAGACTGTATCGGTCCGATTAGAATTCTGAGTCAATCCAAGCGGTGCAGTCCGTTCACATGTCTTCACCCCCGACAAGGACCTTAGGACCCAGTCACCAAAGGGATCGAATCATTCACCTTTTGCCAGGAACCAGTAGCCAGAAGCCAAGAGCCTTTAGAATATCACCTGTGTAACCTTAGAACCTATAGCCTTTTGCCTCTCACCTCACCTTTAGCTTCAAATCAGCAAGTGTAGAAAAATCAACTTTTTCTCTTTTTAATTAATAAAATTTAATTARCATATGTAGAAAAACAATAATTTCCCTTTTTTTTTTAATATTTAATTCCCCAAAGCAAAATTTGATTTTAATAAATTAATTGAATCTCTTACCCCCTTCACATCACATGTTTAATGATGATTATTATTATTATTTCTTTTTTCCACAAGTATCACTTAGACTTAGACTTTAATTTCCTAGGCTCGGTGACATTTTTGTTAGGGAAATTGTTTTTAAATCTTACTTATCACGTCATTCATTTTAAGGTCGATTAAGTTTATTTACTTACTCGTTGAAATCATGACATGCCCTTCAGGATGCACCAGGTGCTCCAAGGGTTCCACTCTCATTTTTATGTTTTCCTTGCGCGACATGCCCTTCAAGACATACTACGTGCTCCAAGGGTGCCACTCGCCTCTTTCTATTTTTCTTGCGCGACATGCCCTTTAGGATGCACTATGTGCTCCAAGGGTGCCACTCGCATCTTGACTAACTTGGTAGACATAAAAAAAACCTTGAGTCAATACTCTTCCAGGTGATCGTGTGGGAGACTAAGGGGCTCTAAGGAATAATGTTCGTACCTAATTATGCACCCCTTCATCGTGAGCGACTGTCACAGTCTGCCCTCACGACATCGTGGGTCTTCTCGAACTAGTTAATCATTAATCTATAGTTTGAGCCATGATGAGAGTGTTAGTAGGTTGTGGCAGGGCTGCTGTCCACACCTCTCCCTCAATGTCTCTAGTTGTTGTGCGTGACCCCTCTACTCCTTATGTGAGTTTGGTCAATAAGATATCGTGAGACTGCATAATCAACAAATCATGTCGGAAATAAAATTAATCATCATAACATCTAATCAAATGTGCATATGTCATATCAACAATAATCAAAACCCAATAGCCCACTCTCTGACTCGATCCAGAGTTCAAGGGGTTTCATCGATACCTCTGCATCCTTGAGGTCCAATGTCCTGTACACTCAGGAGAACCCAGTCAATAGAACCTATCTATGTAGACACAAAATAACATATCCATAATGCCTCATAATCATAATCAAACGACCAATAGTATCATAATCTGGATCACTTGCAAGCAAGTGTCCTCAAAGAATAAGTTCTCTTAGTGTGCGCAAGAACAGGATGTTACACTATTGTTTATCAGAGAGTCGACCAACCACTTTCTCCTAACCATCCATTGTCTTCTAATACATACTAGGCCTCCACTACTGTTGTATATATGATTATCTCATCGACTGAACCAGATGTGTTATAGCAGTGATTTGGATTGTTCATGATATATGTGTGTGTGTGTTGCATTTTTTTTGTTCATATTGATCTACTTAATTTATATGTTGATTTTGATGTGCATATTGTTAAGTCATTTTAGATATGTTTTTCAAATGTGCTTGATAGATGTGTATGTTATAACAATGTTCATTAGATCTTCATTTTCCCTATTGATCATGATGATATACTTAAATAATTTAAATGTTGATGTTCATGTGTACATTGTTAGGTCATGTTAGATATGTCTATTAAATGTGCTTGATATATGTGTATGTTAAATGATTCTTAATTAATGTGTTTTATGATGATTTTATGAAATGCTTATGTTTTGTTACAAGTGATCACAATGATGGTGCCATGTTAGATTATTAGATTTGTGTGCTAGCTAATTAATGATGTTTATATGTGGTAGAGGTATATATAATTAGATTATGTTAGAGAAATTAAATGTTTATTTTAGATGAGGTTTATGTTTTTTAGATAATTATCATCATGATGTTTTTTTTTCTTATTAAATAATATTTATTATAGATTATGTATTTGTGAACTTATATCAAAATTTTATATATGAAACATAAATACTTAATTTAAATAAAAAATGCGAAGATATTTTTATAAATTACAAAGTTCAATATGGTTGAAACTATAATTGTAAAATTACCATAAACATTTTTCTATTGCATAGATATTTCGTACATATTCATTCTAATTAAATTCTTTTTCAAAAAACAAATTACATATGAATAAATTTTATTTTCCTTTATACTATTTACTCTTTTTGAATTCATTCTTATAAACTAAAAATTGTTATTATAAAAAGTTATGATCTGCAATGATAAGCATTCTATTGGCCTTAAACTTTTGTGGATGAAAATATTCCTAATGTTATTTTTGTCCTTATAAAACTTTATATGGAGGAAGTAGAATTTCATATCCCATTAAAAATTCAATTGGTTCAACATTTTTCAGGATTTCACAATTGGAAATACTTAGTTTTAAGTGTACAAACATTTTCGAATCTTACCAATTATATAAAATGCCAACTATAAAATGTTTGGAGAAAGTTTTTTCTAAAAACTTACGACTTTATCATGAAAATATTTTTTTAAATTTTATATTAAACATGCAATGACATATAAATATATTCAAATAAAAATATAAAATTCTATTTCGATCAATCTTTCCATGCAATCACACATAATTTGAAACACAAACACATTATGCATCAAATAGACTACTAACAAACTAAAATTGTTCAAAGATTTGTTATAATTAAATTTCCATTTCCTCTGTCACAATATGAATAAAAAAAATATAATTAGAAAAATAAAGATAACAAAAAGATACAAAAACAGTATAAATGATGAAATAAAACATGTACATATCACTCTCGGTTGTCATCACCCCGATAATCTTCCTTGCTTGGTAGGTTAACACTATTGTTATAAAAAAATATGTTTTTACTTAGGGTCGTCTCTTAATACGAACCACCAATCCCTATCCAACACATTTGGGTTAAAAAACACTTGGTTGTAGTGTTTTGGGAAAACATAAGGCTCCTTAGCTTAATCCCAAATCTTTCTAAAGTTGATACATATCATCCCACTATCGCGATATTCCTTTACATTATTCCCATCAAAGGTGTCCCACCACTTAAACTTAAAAATAACACATTGGAAAGAAGAGAAGTCCACTAGAATGATCTCTTGTATCTTTCCAACATAATCTAACTTCCCTTGTGTTACATATTTATTGAAGTGGCTAACACAAGTATATTGGTAGAACTAGACTTCCACTCCATAGTCTTGCATCACGTGTGCATCATCAGAATCCTCTGTGCGAAAATGATGTCCATATGCCCACATAGATGGAAACAAATGCACCTATAAAAAGTGAAAAAAATCACACTATCTTATGTCTAATAACCTGACCAATGAAATATAAATTAGAGATGTTACAATTCAAAGGTGTATTATGAAGTGAAAAATGTACACAAAGAGATTATTAATGAATTGTTGCACCCAATCCATATGTTTAGTGAATCCTCTTCAGCACGTCGGTAATGACTGAATGCACCATATTTCTCTTTGAATTGGTTAACAACCCAACTGTTGGGGCATATTATTGGAATATTTTCTTTTAAAAGATCAGGATAAGGTATGTGTCTACCATTAAACCTTATAAATTATTTTCTTTCACTGTCTGATTTCCTCCTCTTATGTTAGTACAATGTGATCCAAGGATGTGTTTCCTCCAAAATATAAATAATGGATTTATTGATGGCATCAATTTATGAATTCGCTGATGTATATATTCATGAAATCAAACCAACATATAGTACGTTTGAGATAAATTTATACATTGTGAAATTCAGTGTGAATAGTTACTATGTAGAAATTTGACAAACAATAAGTCACTTTCTTTATCAAGAACCTTTTTCCATTCATTTGGGGAATCTCCCCTTCTCTTTTGTCTTCATCCCTTTTGTTTTCCCAAATCACCGAACTGGGTGTGTTTTCGATCTTCTTGATGTATTCAATGGAATAATAGAAAGACTCATATGATATGTACCCCTCTGTCATAGACTCCTCGGGTTTTTCCCTTTGTCAAACAAATCCTTTCAATTTATTCATTTACCTCTCTAATAAGAACATCCAAATATAAGAGAGCACTTTGACTAATTCAACCTCATATATTAGGTGAATTAGAAGATGAACCCAAAAGTCCATGAAACTCGTCAACAGTTCCTTCTCAAGCATACAAATAATCTCAACTATCTCTTGACACCACCATGGAATGTTAGCCATATGAATATCCTTTGATGTGATTCAATGTACAAATGTATATAATTTAGATATGGAACATCATAGGTCCTCGCGGAAGTCATGGTGCATACACCCATGCATGAGTAGAGGATAATGACACTACAGAGTAATCACATACAAAATTAATTATGTTTTATCCCATGGAATAAAAATAATAATAATAATAAAATCATTTTTTCGGCATACATAGTCTTAGAAGGTTAAAATAGTCATCTGATTTCAACCCCGACAGATGATCTTGCACAATGAAGCTACGCCGTAGTGAAGACCCATATAAATAAGACACCTTCACATCCAATATAACTTCCTTTTCCAAAGAAAGATCATCTTTCTTAAAAATCCATGGGATATCACCTTCTTTGGAAAACCAAGATGGACCAACCTCTCCTCTACTTTCTTGTCTTGGCCAATGTTTCTTTTTAGTTTTTGAAGAAATAATATCTCTCCTAAAATCCAACGTGTCACATTATTTTGATGATATGTGCCTCCATAAATAAGTGAGAAATATTAAGATACTCCCAATATGGGAGCTCATAAAAGATATATTTCCTTTTCATCCCAATGGAAAATTTCTCAACATAAGTGTCAAAGAATTCTAGATCATCGAATATAGGCTCCCCATTTGAATCAAACATTTATGTAATATCTTTCTCTTTCTCTCTCTCATATGCTCTAAGCCATTTTGTTGGTGTCATTATTGCATGCCTTTAGGTTCTCTTTGGTTTACCATTGAAAGCAGATGTCTCTCTTCGCTAAGGGTGTTGTTATGGGAGGAATACCCTGGAGCAGTCATACAATGGATTTCATAGGTGGTTGGACCACCCAGCCTTCATATAAGGTCCACAAAATTTACATCCATGATACCCTTTTGTTAGAATACTTGTGAAATTATTAATTTATACAAAACACATTGGCGTTGAAGATTAGAACAATCACAATGAATTAAATATGCCAAAAACTATTGTTACGTATATAAACAAATCAATAAACATGTAATTTACCAGAGAAAAATACTAAGCCTTGATAATCATATGTGGTGTAAGCACATATGCCATTCAACGTAAAAATCCTCTCTATTGTGATGGGCCTTGATACATCGTATACATATATCTCTTCCCATAATTCCTTCAATTCATGTACCAATAGTTATAGGTAGACATCCATATTTTTCACTTGTTTTCTACCATGTACTATAAGATCCAACATAAGATGTTTATTCTTCATGGAAAACCATGGGGAGATATTGTTATTGATCACTACTACAGGGAAAAAAAAATAGTTGGTGTTTTGGAAGGAATATGGGTTGACGCCATCCATGGCTATGCTAAGTCGTAGAATTCGTACTTCATCCTTGAATTTTTCGGGCCATGTATCCTCCATATGCTTCATGGATATTGAATCTGTTGGGATTCACATAACTTTTGACTCACTTCTGTGTGAGGCATGCTATCCCTGCAACATAGCTAATTCTTTGCAATGAAAGTTCCTTTGAATCCTTGGGATTATAGGAATGTGCCTCAATATCTTATGAGGAAGACCATGCGATTTTCCCTTTTGATTTGATTTATGGTACCTATCATGCCCACATTTAGGACACATCTCTTTGTCTGCATATTATCCCCTATATAGAATACAATCATTAAGACATGCATGATATGATATGTACTCAACACCCAACATTTTCAACATCTCCTTTGCCTCTTCGAAACTACTGGGGAAGACATTATCACTCGAAAGAAACTTATATTTGAATAACCTGCATTTAGTGGGAAATATAAATGTACAATGTGATTTAACGTTCATAAAATCGACCATTTTTAATGTTCATTTTGTGATAATATTTATCAAAATATAAGGGACTTGATGGTCATTTACCTCAATATTGCTGAAAAACATTTGTTTGACATGCCAAACTTTTATTTCAAGTTGTACAGTAACATTGTTGGCCCCAGTTGGGTAGAATTTGATAGATTAGGTCCAAAGAGACGGGTGGTGGAAGAAAATTTCAATCTTTCGAAAAAGGTATCAATGATATCAACATCATCCCCTAGATCATAATTTTGTAATGCATCTAACAACATTGTCTCCATGGTAGTAGTATCCCTCAAATAATCATCCATACCAACCTCTATTTCAATGACTCCACTGCCAACTTGTGAAGAACTACGATTTTTGTAGTCATTCCTAATTGGTGACTTTGGACTTAGTGGGAATTAAATAGGTAGTTGATTCAACCATTATTGGTATGCTTCCTCTCCAAGTTGTGCTCTTATTGTATATTTCTCTCGATTTGACATTTTAGTCGGGTGCAATGAAATATGATAGGTAGGTCGCTCATCATCAAAATCCTAATTTCAAAAATATTGAACATTAGTACATCGATGATATTATCAAGCACAATGAAATTGGTTTGTTAAAATTACATTATATCAAACAATTATTACCATCACTAACCTAAGATTGTGGCTAGAAGATGACATTTTACAATTGGAAGGGTAACATGGTTGTCCATTTTCATATACCAACTATTTGCAGTATGTTTCTCTTGATAATATCTTCCGATGTTTTTGAACTAGTGGAATCTTTTCTGCATCTGAACTCGATTCTGAATCAGGATCCTGCAAATTTGGATACATTTTTATTCAAATTGACATGGATAAAAAAATAAATTCAATTAGATAATCGAAATATGAGAACGAAATGGTAAGGCAAAGTTATGAATTCCTGAAATGTCTAGATTTAAAATGAATATCACCTAGATGCAACAATAAAATATGAACTTACTGAATATTGAAAGGGAGAACCTTGCGATGGACTTTGAGAAATATGGAACGGGATGAAATTTTAAGAATTGACCATTTAATATTATAATTCTTTTCTCCTTGCATTTGAGAAAAATAAACAATAATTTTTAAGAATAAGGTGACTTTAAGCGGAAAATGTATACTATGAAGTACTGCAAGTCATGTGGATGCATCCTAAAAGATAATTTAAGATGAATATGCTATTTAATGTGCAAATAAAAATCCAGATAACTTTTAAAGCATAACGATGTTCTTAATTAAAATAAATTCACGAGTGTGTATATAATAATGTAAAGCACCGAAGTGTTTAATTACTAACCACATCGATGCTCAAGATTTCAAATGAAAAAAATATTATATGATATCAGTGCTCCAAAAATATTTATGGCATTGATGCATTTCAAAAATGAATCCAGTGGTGAATTATATTAATAAACGCATAGATGTTTTGAAAAACTTGAAAACAAACTGCAACTTTGTTTTTTTTACAACTAAAAATTGAGCAGAAATTTATTTTTCAAAAATCTAATTTCATAAAGTCCTTTAAATTGTAAGAAGCTATTCATTAATTCATTATTTTGCTAAAATTTACAGTGAATAGATTTGCAATAGAGACATACTGGGAGAATTGTGGAGCAACATAATACTTTGAGATAGTAGAATTATTAAGAAGATCGGAATTTGAAGGTATGTTGGTTCACTCAAAACCCTTTTTAAAAATTCCTTTAAATAATATTAAGTTATTCACTATTTCATTATTTTTCAAAAATTTGCAAGGGAGAGATTTGCAAGAGAGACATACCAGGAAGCAATGTGGAGTAGAAAAATACTTTGGAACAACGTAATTATTTATAAGATAATAATTTGAACGATATGGTGATTCACTCAAAACCCATTTGGAGCAACAAAATTATTCAGAAAAAAATAAAAAAATTTCATACTTACCTTAAACCCTTTCTTCTTCTTGCTTATGTGACTCAAAAATTTCACCTTAGGGTTTAACTCTCTCTATCACTTCACAATTAGATTTTTTCATTTCATGCATTTTATATTTAATGGGTTTTTGTTTCTATATATAAGGTGTTTGGCCTTTGATACAAGGGGACCACTTATTGTGTCAAATCCAAACCCTATCGACCCTATCATGTTTATAGAAAAAAGTTTTTGGTTATTGGTGTGCCTATTTGAATATAATTCACTGATACGTTTAATGATAAAGCACATCAGAAATGATGCAACATAAATTTTTATTTTTTTTGTTCATCGGTGTGTCATTTTTTTTGTTCACGGTAATTTTTTTTTTCATTTTTTACTCTAGACATAGTGCAATTATCAATTCATATCACATCATTGTAATTTAAAGTATTTTTTTAAATTTTTATTTTTCTCTTGGTGTGTTTCCTATATCAAATGCACCCGTGCGTTCATATTATTACAGCGCACTCGAAACCAAGTTTTTTTTTTTTTTAGCTGACAATTATGTGATTTATTTATAAAATATATTTAATAGATTCTATATTTAATAGTACAGATTGTATATTGATAAAAAAAAATGTATGAGAATAGTTCTAGTAACAAAAAATCTAATCGAAACAATGATAACACATCCAAAAAAGAAAAAAAAGCAAGTTCTTTGTAATTTCTATACAAAATTAATATGTTTTCAGAACTATATATAAGTTTAACTAATATGTATTGGTTAGTGTGTGTTAGGAAGAGCCAGACAATGAGGAATACCGATAAGATTCTTTGTGATCTAAGTGCAGAAGAGTTTAAAATCTTGATGAAAAAATTGCAAAAGGATAATCGGGTGAATGAAAAAATAATATTCAATATGAGTTCTTTTTTGGATTTTCGTTAATAATATAGTTAATAATATTAGATAACACGTTTCAAAAAAATTATTAATTCACATATGTTTACTCTTCTATAGGGACCAACAATGAAGGAACAAAATGTCGTTCTAAGAAAATAAAAATTATAGAATATGTAAATGATGATGAATTGATATTTATCTCATCTAGAGTGGTGTTCGAGGTTAATGAAAGGGGGGGGGGGATTTTTACAAAAATATGAGGGATATAGTGGAAGGAATGTATAGACATAAATTCCACTTAAAATATAGAAATCAATCCAATGATTCCAAGAACCAGGTTATATCTAAACTAGAGGAAGTGTTTCTAGAGAAATGGTCAGTGAGACCTGTCAGACTTGCAATAAAAAAAATATACAACAAAAAAGAAATAATTAAAATTGTAATATTCCTAAAAATTATTTAATTCTAGAATATATATATATATATATATATATATATATATATATATATATATATATATTACTACAAAGCATTCCTTTATTAATATGAATTTTTTTATATTTACTTTTCATATATCAATATAAAAATACTTTATTTTCTACATGTTATTTCTTTCAGGAAGATTATGAAAATCCCAAAGGATCAACAAGGTGATATCCGAAATATGCTAGTAGGAATGTCCAAAAACTGTACAAGGAGATGGTCAAAGAAATGGACATAACTGCATCATAGGAGGATCCATCTCAAAAACAACATGATTCAAATGTATGAAGTCATTGAATTTTCTATTTGGTACATATAAATAACAATTTAGCAGTAAATATTATTTTTCAAGTATTTTCTTGCACAAAAGAAAATAAAATGCAACCCATTCAGTACATGAAATACAATGACAAGAAAGAAAAGGGTTGATAGTAAAGCTCGTGAGTAATTGTTATTTCCTTATAACATTAACTTAAGATTTCATTTTTGTATATTTTAAGTTGTTTTATAATATTCATCCTTGAATGTATTCAAACAGGTTCTAACATACAAAGAAGAGCCATCATAAGAATTGATTGACATTGGGTTAAGTAAGGTTTGTGAGTATATGTTGGCATATCAAAAATTATTTGTGGAATTTCTAAGTGTTGATATTATGGTAGTTGCGGGAGGTATTTACCTCCACATGTGAACCTCACGAGAATAAAATACTCCGAGAAGAAAGAAGAAACCCTAATGAATTGGCTAACAACCCTAGAAGACTTGTCGGCTCAAGAAAATAATTTATATTAGGTTATTAGCCTCCAAGAGAAGAAGTCAGCCAAAAGAAATAATAATATACTGAACAGACAGTACCTAGAAGGAGAAGTCGGCCCTAGTAAGTCTGCCAGATTACTATAAATACAAGGTGACAGTTCTCATTTTTCACAGTCTTAGAATTGCAGAGCAGCAACTGGTGCGCACTGCAGTGCCCTGTCTTGTGCACAGGTTTGAGGAGAGCTGCCAGTACAACTGCTACAGCTAGCAGTTATGTTTTGGCTTGGAATATCTCTTGTCTAGGGTTTGGACTATCTGATAAGCTCTTTGTGATGCGTTGTCCTTGGGGAAAGGTGCACTACCCTTTGTTTGGCTATCTAGCCTAGGGTTTGCTTTCAGAGTGATTCTCTGTCAAGGTTAAGGTACTCGGAGGGTGGCTTCGGCCTATAATTGGGTGGCAAGGGTATTGTCAATGGTAAAATGAACACACATATTTCATATTCTAGCAGTTTACGGGCCCACCCCTCCTTCATTCATTCTAACCACTGGAAGGAAACATAGTTGTAAGGATATTAATCTCGTTGAAGAACTGCCACTAGGGTTTCTAGCAGGAGTAGTCACCATAGCATTGCCGCTAGGGATACTAGCAAGTGCATTTGTAGAAAACCTAATCCTTTCATTGAGGAACCTTAAGTGAAGGGATTGACCTAATATCCATATATATTAGTGTGCCTTAGTCGAGCGCATCTCCTGGTACTCTCAACAAGCCAAGATGTGAAGTTTGATTTTGTGGTTATCTAGGGTTTGACCAAGTCAAAGAAGCCATGAATTACTCTATGAAGTCATAGAACAAGTTAGATGTAGCTTCTAAATTCAGAGTGTGGAAGACAAGGATTGACCTCATCCTTGATAAGAATAAAGTGCTAGATATCGTGAAGCCAGAGTTTGAAGAAGGAAAAGAGAAGAAACCGCAGAATGTTGCAGCTATGGAGAAGTTCAAAGATAGTGACATCAATGCCATGAGTATCATAGTGGATTCCATAAAAGGCCACTTGATACCCTACATATCCCATCTTGACTCATCAAAGAAGATGTACTATTCCCTAACAAATCTCTTCTCAGCTAGAAACATTGGACAAATAATGAGTCTGAAGAATGAGCTCCATGACAGGAATATGAATGATGGTGATAGCATAACATCATCCTTTGTGATAATCTCTTAGTTAAGAGATCAACTAAAAGCTATTGAAGATATCATTTCAGATAAGGAATTGGTAAACATAGTACTCAATGGTCTTCCCAAGATGTGGGATGCATTTTCCGCAAGCATGAACACAAGGAAGGAGTATCTGACATTTGAAGAACTTTGGACTTGCTTTGATCAAGAATAATCAAGGATCAGTGCAAAAGATAAACCCCAAAATAAGTACGATGATCAACCCTTCACAACAAGATTCAAGAATTTCAGGAACAAAAGGAAGTTTGGTTCAAGGAGGAAGACAAATCAAGAGAAAGATATTTCATAAATACAATGTTTCAACTGTTGAAAGTATGGTCGCTACAAGAATCATTGTCCCGAGCTAAATAAAAGGAAGGAGAAACACGAAGCATCAGTTTCCGAAGAAAAGGAACCTACAAAGAATACTAAGCAGGAAGGAAGAGACTTCTTCCTCTGAAGGTAACAATACTCTTCTTATTTCTTGTACATATCTTGTTTGCATCGTCTCTATACATATCTTATATATCTGTCTCTTGGAAGATAATCTGTTCCAAGAAGAACTATACCTATGGAAGAACAACAAGATAAGAATGAATATCATTAGATAATACACATGAAAGGATGAAATACAAATCATTTGGAAGCTATTGCAAGATAAGACGAATCAATCATGAAGAGACTTAGAAGAAGCAAAGACAGAAAGAAGTCAGCAATCGAGAGGAAATTGGAAAAACACTTATGAGATTTTGTAGAAGACAACAAGATGAAAGCATGGACTTTGTTAGACAAGAGATCCAATTATATATTGTAGAAGACAATAAGGATGCAGATGGAAGCATGGACTCTGTTATATGGAGGGAGCCGATTATATGCACTCATACATGAAGCAAGGATTGGGAGGGAGATAATCCTATGATCCATTGAAGATGATGAAGTATATATCCATGATAGCAACCATGAAAGACAATATGTATTCTTCAAAGAGAAGCCTTAAAGTATCCCTGGTTGTCCATCCACATCCGTGATCCTATGATGGAATATTTAGGGCATGGAATCTATAAGAAACTCCATGGAATTGAGAACTAAAGAAACACATGAAGATTCCAAGAAAGAAAGAGAAGCCAGAACARCCAGTCATTGTATCAGGAATCAGAAGATTTTCAGCCAGATATAAACTCAATAAAATAAATCAAGCAAGGGAGATGAAAGTCGTGATGAAGAACAATGTGTGGAAGAATTATGAAGGAAAGCATTGCGAGATCTAGAACTAGAGGGTCTCCTAGATGGAGGGAGAAGACTATGATGATTACTTGTTCCAGTAAACCAAACATACATCTACATGAGCCAATATATTGTCTGCAATATCCATGGATTGGAGCTTACATACATAGAAACCTCAAAGTTTTGAGGTATATCAGAAAGAGACCCTTGTATGCAGATGAAAGAATACAACTTGGTGGAGAACCTCCAATGCACAACAGAAGCGTGATGAAGATTTTCTATAACAGAGATATTGTATCAGAATGATTATTCAGAAGATCAGAATGATGGATTGCCAATTCATGACAAATATTTCATGACAAATAGAGGAAGTGCCACATGGATATGCTCTAGTTTGACCCTTGCCACGATGTTGTGAGCTAGAAGAGACCAAGAGGAAACCAACAATGTTATACTTTATTGATTAGAGCTACCTAAAGGTTTCAGATAAAAATAGTTTTCTAGACAAAACAACATTTTAAATCAAGCATTACATTATTCATGATGAATTCTAGAAAGAAGAAATTCGTTCTCTAATACATATATCCACAGATGAGAATATAAGCAGACATTTTGGTAAATCTTTTGTCCAAGATGAAAGAGTTTGCATACTCAAGCTAGAGCTCGTGGAGACGACTTCCCTATAGAAAAAGGAAGAGATGAATCCCAGTTTGGGAGGGAGCACTGATGTATTATTGATTGACGAACAGTCATTTTTCAGTTCAAAAAATGGTCCAAGATGAGAAGATTCTTTCCAGTTCGGAAAGTGGATTGAGATTTCTGATGGACGTGCATTTTTCAGTTCGAAAAATGGTCCAGATTGTTGATGTACCATAGAAAACTACTTCCCATTATGGTTAACATGGGAAGTGGTTTAGGGCAGTCTCTCTTCTTGAGGGTTACTCAAGAAGACTAGCCCGCTTCACCAGACAACAATTTCTCATTGTGGTTAACATGAGGAATGGTCCATTTTGGAGGTTGGTGTAAGACAATAATTTCCTCTTATGATTAACATGGGAAATGGTTCAGATAGTCATTCCTTAGGGTGGATTCATTCTCTCCAGGCTACGCTTTACTTAGTGTCAGAGGAATGGCCCACGGTGGGGAATGGTCCAGGTTCAACAATCAGGGACAGGCATTCCTTAGGGAAGATTCATTCTCTCCAGGTTACACTTTGTTTAGTGTTGGAGGAATGGCCCAGGGTGAGGAATGGTCCAGGATTAGAAACAAGGATATTCATTCTTCCTTTCTTGAGAATAATGGTCCAGATAGCTCATCATTGATGTTCTACTCTAAAGGATGATACTCTTTTCAGATCTCACAGATGTGAGTGAAATAATGGTTGAGATGATTCATTTTATATCATAACATTGTTTCTGTGTAGGTTGATATCAGATGATTGTTATGAAGACTGTATGTCTGTAGACAATTGATCTATACTAGCATGGTGGATGTGTTCCACTGTTTGATCAAGTACCTATGTGCTACTTGGTGTGGTAGTGTATCACTGGATTGTAGTTGTGTACTACTATGGATAGACACAGTTGTGTTCTATTGAATGATATTGTTCCGATTTCCTTGAAGACTATCAACAGTGTTGAAAACAATTATCAACCAGATTAATGATGAACAAAGATTTCCTAGATAGAAAATGGTTTAAAACATTTACTCTTCTAGATTAGAATATTGGCTCTTGTGTCACTCTGCGGATTGAGCATCATGTTTGATTACTCAAATAGAGTATGGTTTTGAGAGATGATGCAGTTGATGACATTGATAGCGATGATGGTGCTCATAATCCAGTCATGAGATATTCTATACAACTATGTTGATTCTACCAGGTGAATGGTATGTTTGTGCTCAATACCATTACTTGTAATACCTCTCTAGCTAGGAGGGAGTGTTGATATTATGGTAGTTGCGGGAGACATTTACCTCCTTATGTGAACCTGGCGAGAATAGAATACTCCGAGAAGCAAGAAGAAACCCTAATGAGTTGGATAATAACCCTAGAAGACTTGTAAGCTCAAGAAGATAATTTATATTAGGTTATCATCCTCCAAGAGAAGAAGTCGTCCAGAAGAAATAATAATATATTGAACAGATAGTACCCAAAAGGAGAAGTCAGCCCTAGTAAGTCTGTTAGATTACTATAAATACAGGGTGCCAGTTCTCATTTGTCACAGTCTCATAATTGTAGAGCAACAACTGGTGTGCACTGCAGTACCCAGTCTTGTGCGCAGGTTTGAGGAGAGCTGTTAGTACATCTGTTGTAACTAGTAGTTACGTTTTGGCTTGGACTATCTCTTGGCTAGGGATTGGACTATCTGATCAACTCTTTGTGATGATCTATACTTGGGGAAATGTGTGCTACCCTTTGTTTGGCTATCTATCCTAGGTTTTTCTTCCGGAGTGATTCTCTGTCAAGGTTAAGGTTCTCGGAGGGTGGCTTTGGCCTATGGTTGGGTGACAAGGGTATTGTCAATGGTAAAACGAGCACAAATATTTCATATTATAACAGTAAGTATCTATGTTGTTTTACTTATCTCATTGTATAATTAATGGAACAAAAAATATCATTTATATTAAGTCTACAATTTATTATGGGATACAAAACTTGTAGGAAAAAAAGTATGGAGATGTGGCAACATAAGACTTGTTGAGAGAAGGCATGAGATTTTGTTTTGAAATAATGTGTATCATTCATGACTCAATTATTTCTATGGTATGCCACTTTTCAATTTACATTCATGTATATTATTTATTTCAATTTTCATTATTCTTACCAGTGTAGATACACTCATTACACTTTATTTTTGTTTTTGTAGATGGAACTTGAAGAAGAGAAAATAAATCAAGGCAATGAACAAAAAATTTGACCAAATAACTCATGTTGTGGAAGTATCTTGAGCAATGACAATAGTTCCAGTAAAGAATGATGATCAATATATTTAGATATCAATGCAAGTTGTTGTATTTTTTGAAATAAATGTATGTGAAAATCAGACATTTTGTCTAATGTAATGGACACAATGTCCTAATTTAAAGACAATGGGTTACCAATAAGTGTCCCATTTTGTATGAAAAAGAGCCTCTTTTCATATATAATAAAATACATTTTATTTTACTCCACTGGGTTCTCCAATGTTGTTGTGAAATGTTACATCATTAATTAAATATATGGATAATTAAATATTATAATGAATAGATGCAAAATGTGATGATATAACAAAGTAATCCAATCATCATATCTAAATGCACTAATCAAAACTGAATTTATATGAATACTATTATAATATATATTTCAATTTTTTTTATGAACAATAGAATTAATTAATAACAATAATTGCACTGTCACGAGTTGATGTTTCTAAAAAGAGAAAATGAAAACTGTTGTGTTTAATGATAAAAAGAACTAGTGCGTTTAATGATAAAAAACACTAGTGATGTAATGAAATGTGAACCGGTACCGATATATAATGAGCCAACATTGATCGTAGTACTATTTTAACAACAATTATAATAATTAAAAATGGCCTTCCAGTGCATTTAATTAAAAAAACACATTGATGCATTTGTATCATACTTCTACATTAGTGCATTCTAAATTTCATGCATCGGTCAAAGTTGTCTTGTAACACACTCATTCATGGTATCATTGATTCAATTGGTGCATTGTTATTACTAAAGAACTGATGTGTTATGATTTATAAGAGCACTGATGCCTCAATATTGTTTGGACAACCTCAGTGCTTTCTGTGAAATTTAAGAACCGATTCTTTAAGTTTGAGAATGCGTTGGTGCATTGTATCATTGATTCAACTGATGCATTATTGTTATTAAAGAACCGATGCGTTATTATTTATAAATGCATTGGTGCCCCAATATTTTAGGACTTCCCCGGTGCTTTTGGTGAAATGTAAGCACCCGTGTTTTAAGTTTGAGAATGCACCAATGCATATACATCATGAAGCGTACCGCCTAGAAACAAATATGCTAAAACCTCTGCCTGCCCACATTTTTAAACTTATAATGAAGTTTTGTTATAATCTCAGCAAAAACATCCACTACCAAAAACGT
Source organism: Picea engelmannii (assembly GCA_009831015.1). Classification (NCBI taxonomy): domain Eukaryota; kingdom Viridiplantae; phylum Streptophyta; class Pinopsida; order Pinales; family Pinaceae; genus Picea; species Picea engelmannii. The sequence continues at coordinate 175,947 of ML776643.1, forward strand.
ATGTTTTCACAGAATTTTATTTGACAATTTTTGACAATTTTGTAACATTAAAAACTCCCTCTATAACCTCCGCTAGAAGGTCTTTTCCTTGTAGTGGAACTATTTATATATCATTATTCCAATGTTTCTTTTCATGGCTAGTAATGGTCTTGAGATGCATAATATCTATGTCTAGCCCAATAATATCTATTTTCGATATAGATATTGGGAATTGGTACTTTGCATGTTTCTAAATGTGGGATCAAAGAAATCTATTCAAATGATGTTTCTTCCTTCATTTTTTGATATGTACATATTTAAATTATTATGTCAATCCCATTGTGAAGGACATCCTTTATGTTGTAGTTTCCAACATAAATCTCAACCAATACAATTTTCTGAGGATATTTTTGATGGAAAAATTATAATGTTTTAATAAGGAACATAGAACCTTCAATTATTATCATCCCATTGTGAAGGACATCCTTTATGTTGTAGTTTCCAACATAAATCTCAACCAATACAATTTTCTGAGGATATTTTTGATGGAAACATTATAATGTTTTAATAAGGAACATAGAACCTTAAATTATTATCATATTTGTCATTTGTATTAAGAACTAGTAGGTTTTTCTTCTTTGTGACAATATTTATTGATTACAAATTAGTGCATATTTGTTTCTTTAAATTAATAACAATAATTGACATGTTTAGTTTTTTTTCTTAGTGATTATGTTTTTTTATTGTTGCCTTCTCTTTGTCTAATCATTATCTCATGTTGTTGAATTTTTCATTTTCTAAATAAGTGATTATTTTACAAGTTGATATCATTTTTTCTATCAATAAATTTATGATTTTTTTCTTTTTCAAAACTAACAAATATCTAAGTCAATACCATACTTTGCATGATGCTTGTTTGTAATTGGGGTTTAATTGCTATAAAACCCTTGTCTCCTTTTTATTCTATATATGATAATAAAATGACCATCTTTTTGTTTCAAATTCAATTGTTTGATTGTTAATATCACCCCAAGTGTAAGCCATTTTTTAAAAAATAAATGTTTGTTGAGTTATATTGTGGCTCAAAATGTTGTGTAGGAATCCTTCCATATGGAGTGATGGTTAAGAAAGGTGTACTCATTAACATGATACATAATATACAACAAGAATAAATCCCCATAAAAATTGTTAGGGTATTTATTTTCATTGTATTTTATGAATTGAATGACATAATCTTTGTCAACTGTTTTACTTCATTGTTTTCATCATGTTGCAAACTCTACCAAGAATATGTGCTCAATAGCTCTAGCTTTGCACACATAGTGGTTAATTATTGATAGGTAGGTAACATATTTTGAATTATTATAGTCATGTTTTAATTCCTCTAGACATCTTTAGCATGGAAGATCTTTCATAAATAGGAGAGGTTTTAATGAAAATACATTTCACGAGTTAGTATTGAATTGCAAGGACAACACAAGGTACAAAGCTTGTTGTGCAAAAAATTGTTTCAAATTCAACAAATCTTTCTCAAATTTGTTAACTATTGTAGCAATATTAGCTTTTAGTTTTTAACGTTTGTCACATATATGCTTTAAGGAAAACACAAACTACATAGAATATCATGAAAACAATAGTTTAAAATTCAACAAGGCCTTCCCAAATTTATTAACTATTGTAGCAGTATCCGATTTTGATTTTTAATGTTCGTCACATATATTCTCTAATGCTAATATCATTGTCTTATTAAATTTTTGCATGTAAGATCTACAATATGTTGATGTATCCTACGAGTTAAGAACAAATTACACATACAAATTTTCATTCCAAATTGTTTCTTTTTTTAATAAAAAAGTCACTGCATAATTCTATTAATCTTGTACATAATATTAGATATTGTGGTTCCTTCCATTTGGTGCCTATAGGTTCCCCGATTTTCCCCCAAGAATCCTTACATCCCAAATGTCCCCCAAAAAGCTGGGCACATCTTTCCCTGCTTCCCTACTATCCCATGAATTATGGATCTTAGTCCCAAGAGGGTATACAACCCATACAAATTCTCTCCAAGAGAGTATACCTTCCATACCAAATTAATCAAAATAGAACAGTTCAACACCGAAATGGACAAAATGGTTCACTAGTCGGTGCAAATATCCCAACTTTGATTACTGCATTTCCCCCCCTAGGGGTGAACCTTCACCGAGGGATTGTTCACAACTGCCCCCGAGGCTTAGAGGGACCCTCTAGGCTTGCGTAATATGGGTGGTCATAGTCCTCATCCTGAATAACAATGCGGCTCTCCTGGGTCCCTAGAAGGTCTATCTTTTTCGGTTGAGGCATTACCTGGTCTGACTTCTCATGCTATTCTTTTTCAATGAATGAAACACCAAATTTATTCTTGCAAAAAAGTTCAAATTTGGCTTCGAGGAGTCTTATCGATTTTCTGATTTGTTCATTATCCTCTCGTTGTTGAGCCAATTCTTGGAGGACTTCATTCTACTACTAAGCCGTGCCCTAGGGGATCATGGATTTGGTCCTCTAGTGCATCTCAGCCAACCTGAAGTACTTTTTCTCCCTCATCCTCATTTGACCAGGGTTTGGGACCCATTCTTGAGCCTCAACTAGAATTTCTTCCTCTAATGTTCATTTTCTCTTTATATTTACAACCCTCTGTAGCCTATCCATTTCCCTCTTTTTCTTGTCCGAGAGTCTAGACTGTAAATTCTCCTTGGCCTCTAACATGGTCGATTATGTTCTAGATGTCGAGTGGATCCTGTTCATTCAAAACTATTATAATATGTTGAGTGAAACCATTAATCCATATGTTACATGGTTTCCTCTTTAGTAGTAGTGTTGACCGATTTAAAATAGATTGGATCACATGGATATAATTTTTTATTAACCTTAAACTATCCATGAATCTATCGAATATAAACACCTTAGTGTACATTCCATTTTTAGAGAATCATATATCATCTTCAAAGTTTATTGTGTTATTTTGATATCAAGTTCAATAGGTTCAAGTATGTTTTGCTGTTTCATTTTCAAAATAGATAAATTTGTCCTAGACTATGCATTTTTTGTTTTTCTAGAAGCTTCTCATGTGATGATGTTGTTGCACCACATCTAGACCATTCACAAGTGTTTGTTAATTAGATGACATACATCTGTCCAAAAATTCCTCTATTTCAATGTTTAAGTTTTTTCTAGAGATTGGTGATATTCTTTCGCCATAACAATTGATGGTCATGCTGGCTTCCTCTATTTTGAAAATTTCTCAAAAATAAGAGATCCACAAATTCACCAAATGATTTGTCATCATAGTAAACTAGATGACATAGAAAATTAATTGTAACATTTAATAGTGCATGCAAGTTATTAGATAATTCATAATAAAATCATCATCCTAATCTTGTTCTACATCGATTGTTTTAGTGCTTATCTATCTATTACAGTTCTATTTTATTAGTGCACTTATTACTGGTTCCCACCAATGTTCTACACACCAAAGGGGAAAAAAGAAGGTTGACAAGCCTAGTTGTCATATCATTACATATATATTCTTACATAATTGTTGAAAATATTTTGGTGATGTATGAACTTTATTGAAGTCTAAGTAACCACTACTAAAATACAATTCTATAGCATTGTAACTATCATCACCTCATAATGTATGTTTTTCATAGCATTGTAACTAGCACCACCTCACAGTGTATGCCTTTTATTTTTTGGGGATTCCATGATGCAAATTGTGATTCATTAAGGGGCATTGTCATTTGTGTCATGTTGTCATTGTGGTGCATTGTAATTTACAGCACAAATATCAATGTGTTCCACATGTTTCATCTCTTGGGTGTCATGTTTTGCATTGTATGATCCCCCTTAGTCATGTTTTGTTTCATCTATGTATTTGTGCATTGTCATTTGTATCACCCATTACAACATAACATGTGGATACAATGGTGCATACCATGTTTTACGTTATTAATATATTCTTTGCATCATTAGTGTCACATATGGTGTCATAATAATTAATTTATGTTGTTATTTGTGTTACTTCTTGTTGTGATAGTTTTTACTATTTGCATCACTATTTTCATTGAACATAATTACCAACCTAACAAGAAATGTGACCTCAAAACTAGAACTCTAGTGCTAAAAAAACATATATTTGTGGAAAAAATACTAAAATAAACCATTGAATTGAAAAGTGTTTCCACCAGTGACACCCTTCTTTCTCTTAGGGTTAATAAACAACATTTTGAAACAATGTCTTGTAATGTTGTTAACCAAATCCTTAAAGCCAACGCCCAAATTGAAAAATGGTCTACCAGTAACACCCATTTTTTCAAGGCTAAAATTATAACTTATTTATAACCATGACCTTAACAACTAGCATTGTTAAACCAAAATCTTAAAACTAACCCTTGAATCGAAAACATCTTATGAATAACATCTTTTTGTTTATTAAGGGGTTAAAATTACCATTTTTTAAAATAACATCCCTCTCTTGTGCACTGAGAGAACTTATTATTTGAGGACACTTGCTCGCAAGTGATCCAGATTCTATGCTTTTAAAACTTTGATTTTGATTATGAAGTGTTATGGGTTGATGACATGTTGTTTTACTGCATTGACATAGACTTGTGCTATTGACTCGGTTTTACTGAGTGTGAAAGATTTTATACCTCGAGGATGCAGAGGCATCGATGGAACCCCTTGGACTCTGGATCGAGTCGGGGAGTGAACTAATGGGGTTTGATTGTTTTATATGTGATATTAGTTCATCTGGTTAGATGATATGATATGGATGTATTTTTGACATGATTCATTGATGATGCACGTTGATGATATCTTGTCGACCAGACTCACATGTGTGGTAGAGGGGTCACACACGAATACTAGAGATGTTGAGAGAGAGGTGTGAAAAGTGGCCCTGCCACAGCCTACTAGCACTCCCGCTATGGCTCAAACTGTAGGTTAACGATTACCTAGTTCGAGAGGACTCACGACGTCGTGAAGGCAGACTACGATAGTAGCTCATGATGATTCTATGGGGCACACAATAAGGCAGGAGAATTATTACTTAGAGGCCCTTAGTCTTCCGTAAGTTCACCTGGCAAAGTATTGACTCCTAGGGTTTTTGATTTCTACCAAGTCAGTCAAGAGGTGAGTGTCACCCTTGGAGCACGTGGTATGTCCTAAAGGACATGTCGTGCAAGAAAAATGGAAAGAGGCGAGTGAAACCCTTGGAGCATGTAGTGCGTCCTGAAGGGCACATCGCGCAAGGGAACATATGAGGTGAGTGACACCCTTAGAGCATCTAGTGCATCCTGAAAGGCACGTTGTGTTGTTAATGATAATTGAATGAGCCTAGATGGCCTTAGGATGAATAATGTGATAACAAATTTTTCAAACAATTTCCCTAATAAAATGTTACCCAACACACAAATTTAAGGTCTAGGTCTAAATTATGCTAGTGGTAAAATTTTATCTATTTTAAATGTATATATAATAATAATAATAATAAATATAATCTTTGTTAAATCTTGTAACAAGAAGGGAGTAAGCAATTTAATTGATTCATAAAATTCTGTTGGAATAAAATTTTGAAAAGGGAATTAATTGTTTTATTATTTTATGATAATTTAAAATTTATTAATTAAAAAGGGAAAAGGGAATATGTTAATTTATACACCTAGAAATTTGAGTTCTAAATGAAAAAGGGAAAGAGGGAAATCTAAAATATTTAGGAAACTAGGAAGAGAGGGAAACATAAAAAGAAAAGGGAAACATAAGGGGAAAAAAAGAAAGTCAAACTTAGTAAGGTATCTAGCATTTAAGATAATTTTAATTTAAATTGAACTAGCAATTTAATAATGGGGAAAGTCATTAAAACCAGTAAGGGAATTTGGGGACACCTAGGAGAGATTCTAGGAGTGACTCTAGGTGGGTGAGGGAAATAGGGGTAATTAATTAATTAAAGAAATTAATTTATGGAGGAATGAAGGGGATGGGTGACACTTGTACGAGGAGGATTTTAAGATTTAATTTATTAAAGATTAATTTAAATGTGATTTTGGAAAGGTAAAGGAGTTGGAAACTCTATATAATGGAGGGAGGAGAAGGAGGAAATATATCTTCTGTTTTGCATAACGTTACCCTGCAGAAATCTCTACTTGAATGAATTAGCTTGTGGGAGTTGGGATACCCAGCTCGGTGAGGAGATGTAGCTTGGCCTTGTGAGGCGAGATGGGAGATAGTTGATTCTATGGTTAGTGTGTGTGGCCCTTTTGCGGCTTGGGAGGGTAAGGGGGGAGAAGAGTACCCCTAGCATTTGCTAGGAGGTACCGGTGAAGTCTCATCAATCGACAAGTGAGAGTTGCATGGAGTGCAGAAGACATCAACTTAGAGTCGGCGATTAGGAAACAATATGTTCTCTTCATTTTGTATGGTAGATTGTTGTAGGATTTATGCTTGGATCTGCAAGTTTAATTGGGTAAGTAAACTGATTTTATAGATTGATGACTGAAATTTTTGATATCCTAGCTCAATGATTGATTAACTTCCATGGCCTTTGTTTCCCCGCATGTCTTGACCGCCTTGTGGTGTATTGATTGTGACCATTGTGGTTTTTTTTCCTTTCATCCCTAGCTCATCAGTCCTCGCCTGAGAAGTTGGCCAGGACCTTGATCTACGGTCATTTCTTCCGAGTTAATAGATCTATGGATATCAACGCCCTACTTTTTTGTGCGAGGATGATGAGCGGAGGATGTTCCTTTCAATCGTCTACCCCCATTCTCGTCCTTGGCTGATTGTTGATTCCTCCATCTGGCAAAGACCTCTGCATATGGATTATCTTGCATCCTGGTTCGTTTTTCTCTGCACCTTGACTGATAGCATCCCTGCGATCATTTCCATGAATTTTCCCATTGGATCCTTGCGTTTCTCTTACTGTTGTCTGTGTTGTGTTGGGTATTCTGGCAATGGAAAACTGAAATGATTTCATGTCTGCATTTTTTTTATATATTTGGTATTCTGGCAATGGAAAAACAAAATGACTTCATGCCTGCATTTTTTATATTGGGTTTTCTGGCAATGGAAAAACAAATGATTTCATGTCTTCATTTTCTTATATTTGGTATTCTGGCAATGGAAAAACGAAATGACTTCATACCTGCATTTTTATATTTAGTATTCTAGCAATGTAAAAATGAAATGATTTCATGTATGATTTTTATTTTTTGGTATTCTGGCAATGGAAAAACAAAATGACTTCATGCCTGCATTTTTACATTTGGCATTCCGACAATGGAAAAACAATTAAATTTCTATGTCTCTGTCTTGCACTTAAGAATTTCTGTTTTTTTTATTACCTCTTGCCCGACAATTCACCCCTCTCTGGACTGCATTTCGTTTTACTGTTGGGGTGATTTTTTCCCTTGTTGAAGACTGAGTTAAACATTAAAAAGTTACTGCTATTGGATTCTTGGGAATGCCCACGATTTGTCTTTTAAAAGATGACTGATATGCGGTTGAATTTGTTGGTTTTGGAGCCTGATTATGTTCCTGATTCAAAGGTCATTGCTTTCAGCCGTGTTTATACCACATGAAGACTTTACACCCCATAAGTATGTACACTCTTCCACGCCGAGGAGTGTAGAGGGGGGGGCACCCCCTCTGCGGGTTTTCATTGTAATTTCTACAATGAATTTATATTGTAATTTCATTCTAAATATGGACCGTTCATTATAAGGTCTCTAATCTCATGGTAGAAATTATGTTAGGGTTTTTTTCCCTAGAAGGCAACCCTCTGTTATGAGGGAAATGTATTGCGGCTATGCATGATTGAGAGTATTGTATTTTGAGAGGGGAGATTGTGAGAGAAAGAAGAGGAAGTTGCAGTGGATTTTGTTGTAGGTTGTATCCCTTCATTTGATGGATAATAATAAAGGAAGGACCTGGCAATTTCTGTGGTGGACGTAGCCCACACTGTGTGAACCACGTAAATCTGTGTCTCTCTTGTATTGTGTATCTTCTGTGTTTTGTTTCCGCATTTGTTTTATTTTATTGCTCCGCGGTCCTTTTTTTATAACAGAATTACCCACGATTTTGTCATTTAATTCGAGACTGAGATTGCTATGGAATGCCCACATTTTTTCTTAAAAATTGACTGTGTTGCTCTAGAAATCACCCATGAATTTATCCATTTAAATCATAAATTTACTTTCATGAAAGACCAGGATTTTTATAATTAAAAATTGACTGTGTTGTTGTAGAAATCACCCACGAATTTAGCCATTTAAATCATAAATTTACTTGCTAGAAAGACCATGGTTTTGATAATTAAAAATTGTCTGTGTTGCAATACAAATCACCCACAAATTTAGCCATTTAAATCATAAATTTACTTGTGAACCAACCACTTTTTCCTTTAAAAACTTGTCTGCATTTTTTGGTTGAAGGCCCACGAATTTTACATTCAATGCGTGGCTGAGGTTGCTGTAAATTCCCATGGTTTTGCGCAACAAAGTTTGACTGTAATTACAGTAGCGCCCATGAATTTTTCTTTTAAAACTAATGACTGTGTTTCCACCTTAATTGACCATGAAATTGCCATGATTTAGATGACTGCTTTTCCTGTTATCCACCCCAAATTCACCACCAATTGTGGGTTGTGTTTGCGGTTGAAAGGCCTTGATTTTGCCTCAATTATTGACTGGCCCTTTAACTTGAAAACGACAATAATGGCTACAACAATGTCTTGGGTCCATTAATTGCCTTGATTTTTGCCAGCGAATTAAATGGTTAATAGTTGGGTAAATGCCTTGTTATTGCTAGATTCATTGTTAAGTATTTGTCATATTAAACACCAGAACAATTGCTACAACAATGTTAATGGTCAACAAATTCATTCTTATTGATTAAATGACATAGTGAGTTAAATGATTAATAGTTAGGTAAATCGCCTTCTTATTGCACTATTAATTGTTATGTTAACAGTCATGTGAATTGCCTTGTTGCTAATATATCAATTGCATGTTAACTAACACATTAAATGCCTTGTTATTGCTATACTACTTGTTATGAAAACAATCATGTAAACTATCTTGTTATTGCTAAATTAATTGTTATGTTATTCATTATGTTAATTGCCTTGTTAGCTGCTATATTAATTTTTATGTAACTGCTATGTTATTTGCCTTGTTAAAATGCTACAATGATGTTAATAGTAACCAGTTTCCTTCTCATTGATAGTAGACAACTAACATTGTTAGTTTAGTTAGTATAACTAGACTACATGTTAAGATTTAATTGTTCATAAGTCTTATAAACAACATTCTACTTTAAGATTGTTAATGTTGTTATTTAAGTTAATGACTAGTTGTAACTTAGACGTGCCCCGTCTAGAATGACAACTCATGTTAAAATAGATTGTAAGCATTGACTAGTTAGACTGGGGGATTAGTTGGGTCATGGACGATGTCAAAAATTGGCTTGCGTCATCCCTTGTATTTGTTTTGGTGGTTCTTCGACATGTTGTTGGGGTATCGGTGTGGTTTCTTCTCAGTATTTGGTTTCTAGCATGTCAGATTTATCTAGATTCCTTGTTCCAGATAGGATGTGTTGTGCCAATTTTATTGATGCATCTATCACCTAGGAATGACATGATTCATTATGAGGGGATCATGGTGCGCCCTGGGGGATAGCGGTGAACGAGATTTATGACGGAGTAGGTGCCTTTGTGTGAGTATTGTCAAGCATGCGAGTTTCTTTTGGCGCAAGGGTTGAACGCCTTCAGGCATTAGGTCTGTGCACCTTCAGGTTCTAGTCTTTGTTCGTCTAGGCTGTGATGTTGGGATGGGGTTGTTGTGCATTAGCTTGTAGGCGTGGTCATGTTATGTCGGGTAGGTAGTCGTCCTCCTTGTTATTCTACGCATGTTTTTCCAGTTGTCTTTGTGCCTGTGTGTGGTGTCATAGTGACCTGTTGCTTGGACTACGTGCTTGTATTCATCATCAGTGGTGTGGTTAAACTATTTTTGTCGTTGCCTCTTGTCTCTTAATTCCTAAAAACAAAAAACAAAAATTCACTTGTTGTCGTTATGATGGGGTCGTTACATATGGTATCAAAGCGAGGTTCAACCCTCGACTTGGGATCACTACGACTTTCGTTGATATGAATTGATTATACTATTGATAATTGAGTTGACTTGTATTTTTGTAGGTAATCATGGTTAGAGGAAAACACAGAGGTAGATAATGGGTTGTTAGGGGAGGAGGCGCGACGCCTCCAGTACCATCCATGCCTCAAGGGTCTAACCCCCAGGGAGACAAATAGGTTGTTGGGCAGGAGAAGATAGCAGTGGGGGATGTGGTTGGAATGATGAGATCTTTCCAGTGCATTTTAGAGGCACTGATCAAGCATTTGGAAAAAGATGAGGCCAGAGCATCGACACCCTCGGGGGGTCCACCGCGCGCTTCGATCGGTACTGGTAGCATTCACCGTGAGCTCAAGAAGGTCAAATTTACTGAGTTCTCTGGTGCCCCGGACGATGCAGCTGCCGAGGCATAGTTGGAGAATATGGCAATGTGCTTTTCACTTCGCGACTATACCTCCAACATGAAGGTCCACATGGCGGTCTTTCGACTGAAGGGGAGTGCTCTTATATGGTTGAAGACGCTCCTACTACAGCTAAACATGGCCTTCGAAGATGTCTCATGGGAACTGTTCAAGGAACGGTTCCATGAGAGGTACCTATCAGAGGAATTCATTGAGCATCAACTCAATGAGTTCAACGCCTTACGACAGGGAAACCATACGGTGCTCGAGTATGAGGCCCATTTTATGGAACTGCTTCGGTATGTGCCGCACCTTAATACTAAGAAACTTAAGGTCAAGAGGTTCGTGTTCAACCTTATTGGCAACTTACATGAAAAGGTTAGGATTCTGAAGCCTCAAACCTTGCATGATGTTTGTACCATCCCGCTCTTGCGCACTGAGTAAACTTATTCCTTGAGGACACTTGCTTGCAAGTGATCCAGATTGTTATACTATTAATCATTTGATTTTGATTATGAGGCATTAAGGGTTGATGAGATGTTGTTTTACTGCATTGACATAGATAGGTTCTATTGACTTGGTTTTACTGAGTGTGCAGGATTTTGGACCTTGAGGATGCAGAGGCATCGATGGAACCCCTTGGACTCCGGATCGAGTCGGGGAGTGTACCATTGGGGTTTGATTGTTTTATATGTGATATTATTGCATCTGATTAGATGATATGATATGGATATATTCTGACATGATTCATTGATGATGTAGGCTGATGATAGCTTGCCGAAAAAAATCACATGTGGAGTAAAGGGGTCACACATGACTACTAGAGAGGTTGAGGGAGGTGTGGATAACAGCCCTGACACAACCTACTAGCACTCTTTCCGTGACTTAAGCTCTAAGTTAATGTTTACCTAGTTCGAGAGGAACCACAATAACATTAGGGCAGACTACAACAGTCGCTCACGATGATTCTAAGGGGCACGCAATAAGGTAGGGGAATTATTCCTTAGAGGCCCTTAGTCTTCCACAAGTTCACCTAGTGGAGTATTGACTTCAGGGTTTTTTTATGTCTACCAAGTTAGTCAAGAGGCAAGTGGCACCCTTGCCGCACGTGGTGCGTCCTGAAGGGAATGTCGTGCAAGAAAAATGGAAAGAGGCGAGTGGCACCCTTGGAGCACGTAGTGCTTCTTGAAGGGCACATCCCACAAGGGAAACATATTAAGGCGAGTGACACCCTTGGAGCACCTAGTGAGTCCTAAAGGGCACGTCGTGTTGTTGATGATAAATGAATGAACCTAGATGGCCTTAGGACGAATAACATGTTAACATTTTTAAAAACAAATTAGCCTAATAAAATGTCACCCAACACGAAAATTTAAGGTCTAGGTCTAAATTACCCTAGTGGTAAAATTTTATTTATCTATTCAATATATATATATATATATATATATATATATATATATATATATATATATAATATTAATAATCTTCCTTAAATATTGTAACAAGAATGGGGTAAGCAATTTAATTGATTCATAAAAATCAATTAGGTTAAAATTTAAAAAGAGAATTAATTGTTTTATTTTTTTTATGATAATTTAAAATTTATTAATTAAAAAGGGAAAAGGGGAATTCTAAAACAATTAGGAATCTAGGAAAAGAGGGAAACATAAAAAGAAAAGGGAAACACATGAAAAAAAGAAAAAAATCAAACTTAGTAAGGTATCTACCATTAAGAACTTTCTAATTTAAAACAAAATTAGCAAATTAATAATGGGGAAAGTCATTAAAATCTGTAAGAGAATTTGGGAACACCTAGGAGCGATTCTAGGAGTGACTCTAGGTGGGTGAGGGAAATAAGGGAAATTAATTAATTAAATAAATTAATTTGTGGAGGAATAAAGGGGATGGGTGACACTTGTACAAAGAGGATTTTTTAGGGATTAATTTTTAAAACTTTAATTAAATGAGATTTTAGGAAAGTAAGGGACTTGGAAACTCTATATAATGAAGGGAGGAGAAGGTTGAAGGATATCTTCTATTTGTATAACATTACACTGCAGAAATATCTACTTGACTGACTTAGCTTGTGGGATTTGGGATACCCAGCTCGGTGAGGAGTGGTAGTTTGGCCTTGCGAGGCGAGTTGGGAGATAAATGATTCTATGGTTAGCGTGCATGACCCCTTTGTAGCTCGGGGGGCTACGAGGGAAGAAGAGTACCCTGAGCATTGGCTGGGAGGTACTGGTGAAGTCTCCTTGGTTGGAAAGAGGGTGTTGTAGGGAGCGAGTGGGACATCAAATCAGAGCTGGCGATCGGGCAACGATACACTTTCTTCATTTTGTATGGTAGATTGTAGTAGTAATATAATTCATATCTGCATGTTTATTGGGTAAGGAAATTGATTTTTTAGCATTCTAGTTTTTGACTGAATTTTCCTTAGCCTAGCTCGATGATTGATTGGCTCCCATGGCCTTCGATTCCCAGCATGTCTTGACCGCTTTGGGTGTATTGATTTGTGAAGTTTGTGGTTGTCTTTCCCTTCATCCCTAGATCATCAGTCCTCGCATGAGCAGTCGGCCAAGAGCTTGATCTATGGTCATCACTTTGGAATTAACAGACCTATGGATCTCAATGCCTTGCTTTTTTGTGTGTGGATGATGAGCGAAGGGCGTTCCTGTCAGCCGTCTACCTCCATTCTTGTCCTTTGATTATTGTTGATTTAGTCATCTGGAAAATACCTCTGCGTATGGATTATCTTGTGTCCTGGTTGGTTTTTCTTTGCGCCTTGATTGATAGCATCCCTGTGATCATTTCCATGACTTTTTCCATTGGATCTTTGTGCTTCTCTTACTGTTGTCTATGTTGTATTGGTATTCTAGCAATGGAAAAACGAATTGATTTCATGTCTGCATTTTTTTATTGGTAACCTAGAATGGAAAAATGTTTTTATTTGTTATTCCTATCTGCATTTTTATATTTGGTATTTTGGCAATGGAAAAATGAATTGATTTCATGTTTGCATTTTTATATTGGTATCCTGGAATGGAAAAACGTTTTTATTTGTTATTCCTGTCTGTGTGGTACACTTGATTGACAAACTTTTTGAATGAGACTTCCCTCGAATGAAAGCCAATGATTCTACATTCACTGGGTGTATTCACAAATTATATTTAGCAATTTTTTATTTATTTACAGTTAAAGATGGGTCAACGAATTCTGGTGATAATTTCCCACGATTGTTTTACTTACCCAGAGATTTTCATAATCCTTAGACTGTGTATTTGCTGTGCGAAAGATGGTGTTGTTTAGTGTAGTGGTGGGAGTTAATGGCGGCAAGTCCCCTTTGATGTTCAACAATGTTTTTAGTTATCATGCCGAATTGACAGTGAAATCATGCCTTGGATGGCAATGATTTTCCTCACTAAATGTTGGTGATTTCATTTCCGAATTGACAGTGAAATCGTGCCTTGGATGGCAACGATTTTCCTGACTGAATGCTGGAAATTTCATTCCCGAATTGACTGTGAAATCGTGCCTTGGATGGAAACGATTTTCCTCACTAAATGCTGGCGATTTCATTGCCGAATTAACAGTGAAATCGTGCCTTGGATGGCAACAATTTTCCTCACTGAATGCTGGCAATTTCATTGCCGAATTGATAGTGAATTCCTGCCTTGGATGTCAGTGAATTTTCCTCATTAAATGATGTAGTTTATATACCTTTATTGACGGTGAATCCATGCCTTGAATGGCAGTAGATTTTATCTTGTTGCCCATGTTTTTATACCTTCTTTGAATGTGTTTTTTTGCTTACCGTAGCTGTTAGAATTGGTTGCTGTGTTCATTGAGTGTTTCTCTTGTGAACGACGACATTTTACTCCTGTGTCTGCGATTTTACTTTACCTATGGCTCGAAGTTAGACCTGTTGGAATTGTGTTTAAGTTTTCTTTTCCCTTATTGGAACACCAACTTTAATACTTATTGGATTATATTACCTCAGCGATTGAGAATTGGTATGGCTGCAATTATGCAATGCCATCAGATAGCTAATTTAATTAATGAGAAACTAAGTTATTTGTATGCATTTGAACAGTCAGCGTTGCTATTTATATCTAAGACAACTTCAGTTCATTATTGAGTAATAGACAACATAATTGTACCAATTGAGTAACATACATGCTTGATAGTTAATTTAATACACAAATTGAGTAATCGACATGCTTGGCATTTGAATTAATACGAATTGCTTTAGCGTATTTGTTTATGGACAATGTCCCCCCCACTTTCTTCTTATTTAGCAATGATAATTATTGTTGTAGGGTATTTTTTAACAATGGCATCATGTGCATTGTGTGGCTCCGAATGACATCTAATCATGATCAGGAATTTGGAATTTAAATCTCACTAAATGTATGTGGCAATTAAACCTAGTTAGATGAATATGGAATTAATCTCATTAAATACTTACGGTAGTAAATATCATTGATTGTGTATGCCATTAATTTCTCATTGAATGTATAGCGACCTTTCATGTAACATGTAGCTTGATTTTTGGGGGGCTTTTATAGCTGGTAATGAATAGCTTGGTTGTATGTAATGTTTATCTTGTTTTAAGTAGCACTTAAAAATAACATAACTCTCGTTGAATAACATAGAGGTGACATTTATTCATAAATAACAAGATAGAAAAACAATTCCTCGAATTTCATCATTTGGATTTTATTTGACCTTAGTAGCTTGGAATAACTCAACCTTTGCATGTAGACTACTAGCTTACCAGTTATTGTACGGGTGGTTGACGAAGTCATGTTTTTCCTTATGTGTTCCCTCAGTGTCTTCCTCTAGCATCTTGTCATCCTGTTGTCGAGGTATGGGCATGGTTTCTTATCGGTATTCGACTCCTAGCACGTTGGATTATATAGAGTCCTCGGTCTAGATAGGATGTGTGGTACCAAGGTTATTGACATGCCTATGACCTGGGGATGGCATGATTCTTGAGGTGGGGATCATGGTGAGCCCTATTGGATAACGACGATCAAGAGATTGTCTTGTTTCAATGTGTTCTGTGCGAGTATTGTCAAGCATTGTAAGTTTCTTTAGGTGCACAGGTGGAGTGTCTTCATGTGTTGATTCACGTGCCTTGAGGTTCTCATCTTGGTTTTTCAAGGTCGTGGTGTCAAGATGGGGATGTTGTCACTGAGCTTGTTGGCGAGGTCGTGTTTACGTTGGGCGGGTAGTCTTTTTATCCTGTTTGTTCTTCGTACATTTTGACCAGTTACACTGGAGCCAATGCATGGAGTCATCATTGCCTGTTGCCTGGACTACATGCTTGCATTCATCGTCAATCATGTGGTTAACTGTTGTTTTCGTCTCCTCTTTCCATCCACACAAAAAAAAAATTGCACGGTTGTTTCGCTTGTAGACATAACGATGGGGTTATCACATATGGTATCAGAGCGGGTTCAACCCTGTGACTGTGGATCGCCAGGCTTTCCACTGCAATAAACCTGTGAGTATTAACCCTTGCGTTAATTAAAAATCTTAACGTGTCCTAGTGGTGATCTCATTTAGAGGACGCCTCATAGGTTTGCAACATGGTGTCGTGGAAGGAGGTTGGATGCCTCCAAAAATTCCCGCACCCTCATAGTCGAACCCCCAAGGGGAGGAACAAGTCCTTGGGCTTGATTCTCTTGTTGTAAGGGATGATGATGGTCTGACAAGGCCCTTCCAGGTATTGTCAAAGGGCCTTGATTCATCATCAATATTGAGATGAGGTTGGGGCACCAATACCCATGAGGGTCGACAGTGCACCCTAGCGAGTACCGTTAGCATCCATCGAGAACTCAAGAGAGTTGAGTTCTCGATCCCGTGAGTGTTGCGGATGGCTGTGCCATTGAGGCATGGTTGTAGAGAAAGGCGTTGTGCTTCACGCTTCACGAGTATGAAATCCAGCATGAAGGTCCGCATGGTGGTCTTTCGACTGAAGGGGAGCACTCTTTTATGGCGGAAGATGCTCCTGCCACTTTTGAACATGGTTGTCGACGATGTGTCACGGGAAATGTTTGAGGGAGGGTTCTAGGAGAGGTATCTTTCTAAGGAATTCGTTAAGCGTCAGCTCAAGGAGTTCGACACCTTACGACGAGGTGGTCACACAGTGCCCGAGTACATGGCCCATTTTATGGAGCTGCTCCAGTATGCTCTGCATCTTAACACTAAGAAAATTAAGGTTAATAGGTTTGTTTTCGGCGTTAATGGAAGCATACATGCAAAGGTTAGGATTTTGATGCCTCAAACCTTCCATGATGCCGCCCAAAAGGCCCTCATAATAGAGGAGAAGCTTATCAGCCGGGGTCAAACTAGGACTTCAGCGAGACCAGTAGGGCAGGTGTTATCTGGTGCACAGCAACATCAGACACCAACCAGACATATGCTAGGATATCATGGCTTCCAGAGGGGATCCACTTTCACTACACCTCGGGGACTGACACCTCAGCAAGGACCACAACATCAATAGCAGTGTCGACCGCAACATCAACAATTTAGGCCTGTTTAGTAGAGCAGACCATGATTTCAAGCCGGTGGGCCGTCATCTTCTACTTCAGGTACCAGGACTACTAGGCCGAAGAAGGGGTGTTGGACGTGTGGGGAGCCACAGTACGAGTGTGATTTCCCTGCGGAGAGGACTAGAGCATATGGATCGGCTTGACCCATTACCATGGGAGATTTGGTCAAGGCCCATCGGATTCTTGTAGCGATGAATAATTGCCAGGCAGAGCATCAATCGACTATGCTCGATATGACAGGTACCATCGCTCACCAAAACCTTAGTATTTTGATAGATCCCGGTGCTACCATGAGTTTCATTTCTGGTGTAGCGCTAAAAAGGATTAAGGTCAAGGCAGACAAACAAGATGAGTTTAGCTTCATAGAGAGGGCTTCGGGAGCCAAATAGAAGGTTTGAGGAAGGGTTACGGGTTGCACCATTAACATGGGAGAGTTTGTCACCAGCGCCAACCTGTACGTCACGATCTTAGGATCTTATGATGTAGTGATTGGTATGGACTGGTTGGAATCACATGAGCGATACTCAATTGTAAGATGAAACGGTTGAGCTTGGTCGATGACGAGGGACAAAGACGTGTGATCGTAGGTCAGAACTAGGTAGCTTCCATGAGGTTCATCTCTTCCTTGTAGCTACGAAAGAGCACACGCAAGGGTGAAATATTTATGCGATCTATGTGTTAAAAGAGAAGGCAGTAGCAGAAGGTCTAGAACACCTTCCGGTGGTGAGAGACTTTGTAGATGCATTTCTTGAGGAGTTACTTGGGATGCTGCCAGAGAGGGAATTGGAGTTTACTATAGACCTAAAACTGAGAACTGAACCGATAGCTATAACAAATTATCGGATGTCGACCCCGGAGTTACAGGAGTTGAAAACGCAACTAAAAGAATTGTTGGACCTGGGACTGATACATACAAGTGTGTCACCGTTGGGTGCACCTGTTACTTTCATATGAAATAAGAATGGGTCGTGGAGGCTCTACATTGACTACCATCAGTTGAACAAGGCATCAATCAAGAATCAGTATCCGTTGTTGAGGATTGATTATCTATTTGATCAAATGAAAGGCGTGATGATGTTCTCAATGATCGACTTGCAATCATGATACCACTAGTTACAGATTAAGGAAGATGATGTCCCGAAGACCGCCTTTAAGTTACAAGTTTATTGTTTTACCATTTTGTTAAGCCCTAATATTGGCTCATTACCCCTTAATTGGGGCATATTATATTAGTAATGTTATTTTATTTATGTTAGCTTTTGGCCATTAGTTGTAATTATACCTCCTAGTCTCCTATATATACCAAGGAGACATTTTCATTTTGAAACATCTTGTACTTGAACATTTAAGTGGGATAAAATGAGTTTTCCCCCTCGAAGAGGCTTATTATCTGAAATTATCTCTTTTTCAAGGCGTTGAGTACTTTTTCTATGCTATATTGATATTTGGTTCTTAACATATGGTATCAGAGCTCAAGGTCTNAGGGTTTCGCTGCTACATCTGAGACACCTTGGAATTTTTTCTATAACTTTTTTTATACAACATTTCAAAAGGAACAACTTGGAGGATATTTGGTAGATAGATCAAGGTACGTTGGGTTCAAAATTTAGCTCCTGAAGCCTTATAATTTTGGAGATACAGCCTATACAAGATAGGGTTCTGGAATCATCCTGAACTGAGTCATTGCCGAAATTTCGCTATAAATTTTTTTCTGTAACATTTTAGACACTGCACTCTGGAGGCCATTTACAAAAATTAGTAAGGTATCTTTTCTAAAAACTTTAGCTTCTGGGTCATCTTACATTTGTAGATAAACCTTGTGTAAGATAGGGTATTTGAGTGGTCCTATTGACTAGTCTCAAGAAGGTGTTCTAGGTAAAATAATCATAACTTCTTCCTAGAGTATCCAAATTGAGTGGGACTAGTTTCATTGGATTTTAGACAGTCTTTAGTATTTTGGGTGCGAGTTTCAGAATTTTATATCAATTATTTTGTGCGGGGAACTCTATACAAGTGATATCTCCTAGAAAGGACAAAAATCGACAAGTTGTGGGGAAGTTACC
>ML776643.1:198471-217174 GCA_009831015.1 Picea engelmannii
ACCACCCTCCTTCCATCACTTCTTCTCTAAAAGAAAAATCTAAGGTTCAAGTAGTGGAAGATCACATCGAGAATCAACAACAAATTCTCCAAATCTTAAAGGATAACCTGAGCATGGCACATAATCACATGAAACAACAAGTAGATCAACATCGTAGTGAAAGAAGTTTTGAAGTAGGGGATTGGGTGTTTTTAAGACTACAACCATACAAACAAATGTCCCTCAAGCAAGCCAAGAAGGATAATAAATTATCACCAAAGTATTATGGTCCTTATAAGGTGTTGCAAAAGATTGGTACTATGACATACAAATTGGAGTTGCCTGCATCTTCACGAATACACCTAGTTTTTCATGTTTCATGCTTAAAGAAGATTATGGGCGACAAGATCCCAGTTCAAACTATATTGCCAGAACTTGATGAGGAATGAAAAATCATATTAGAGACTGAAGCCATCACTCACACAAGAATTTTCCAACTGAGGAATAGATCCATTTCAGAGTGTCTCATTAAATGGGTTATGGAGGCTCTACATTGACTACCATCAGTTGAACAAGGCAACAATCAAGAATCAATTTCCGTTGCCAAGGATTGATGATTTATTTGATCAAATGAAGGGAATGATGGTGTTCTCAAAGATCGAATTGCGATCAGGATACCACTAGTTACAGATTAAGGAAGATAATGTCCCCAAGACCGCCTTTAAGTTATGAGTTTACTGTTTTACCATTTGGACTAACAAATGCCCCAGGTGTAGTTATGAGTTTGATGAATGGGGTGTTCTGGGAGTACTTGGACAATTTCGTCCAAGTATTCATTGACGATATTTTGATTTAATCTCGGATGATTAAGGAGCATGATGAGCAATTGCACTTGGTACTACAGTGTCTGCGAGAGAACAAGTCATATGGGACATTGTCCAAATGCTCATTTTATCAATCAAAGATTCACTAGTTAGGGCATGTCCTCTATGGTGAAGGCATCGCCATGGATCCAACAAACGTCGAGGCTATTATGGAATGGCTTGCACTGATGAATGTCCTGGAAATTTGTAGCTTCATGGGTTTAGCAGGATACTATTGATGGTTCATCAAGGGATGTTAGAAGAAGAACAAGAAGTTTGTTTGGACCGAGAAATGCACGGAAGGATTTTAGAGTCTCAAAGAGTTGTTGAAAACAACATCGATATTAAAGGTCCCTGACATGGACACAGACTTATTGGTATGCACTGACGCATCCAAGGAAGGCTTAGGCAGAGTCTTGATGCAAAACATATGAGTGATCACTTACATCTCGAGGAAACTGAGAAGGCATGAGGAGAACTATGTGACGCACAACTTGGAGTTGTTAGCCATCATTTATGCCTTGAAGGTTTGGAGACACTACCTTGTTGGAAGAAAGTTTGAACTAAAAACAGACCACTGTGAACTACAACACATGTTTACAAAAAGTGACCTGAACGCACGACAATGACGTTGGTCTGAATTTCTTAGTAAGTATGACTTCAAGATTAATTACATAAAAGAAATAGTAAACTGAGTGCCAAATGCATTGAGTCAGAGACCACGCATATTTTCGGTGCTGTCTCTTCAGACAAATCTATGTGAAAAGATTCTAACTTTACAACGTGATGATGACTGGTACAAAGAGGTCAAGGGTTTTATCAGAAAAAACACAATGATGGTACCAAGATTTGAAGGATTTACGTTTGACGACAATGGATTATTGAGGTTTAAAAATCAGATTTACGTGACGCCGAACGACGAGTTGAGGATGCTAATCCTAAGAGAGGCTCATAGAGCCATATACATGGCTCACTCGGGAGTCATGAAGATGAGGGCAGACCTTAAACCCTTATTCTTCTGTAAGGTAATGAAGGTAGACATAGTTAACTATAAGGTCAAATGTCTAAAATGTCAGCAGGTAAATGCTAAACGTAGACATCCAACAGGATTACTACAACCACACGCTATTCCAAAATCGAAATGGGAGGTTATTTCGATGGAGTTTATTGTTGGATTTCCACTAACGGCAAAGAGGCATGCCTCGATTTTCGTAGTAGTAGACACTTTGAAAAAGAGTGCTCACTTTATTCCTGTGCATACTATGTATCAGGTACTTGACATAGCTAGAGTTTTCATTAGTGATATGGTGAGGCAGCATGGTGTGCCTAAGAGGATTATATCTGATCATGGATCGTTGTTTATTGAACGATTTTGGATGAGTTTCCAAGAGGCCTTGGGAACCCAACTTAAATTTAGTACTGCGTACCACGTGGAGACTGACGGGAAGACTGAATGAATGAACCAGACCTTGGAGGATATGTTGCGCATGTATGTTATGGACCAACAAAAGTGTTGGGAAGAATTCTTCCACTGGTGGAATTATGTTATAACAACAGTTACCAAAGCACCATTAAGATGGAGCCCTTCAAGTTTCTTTATGGGTGACTGTGTCAGATGCCTTTGAGTTGGGATCGGATTTTGGATAGGGTCCTGGTGGGACCAGAAGCGATCCAAGAAGTGAAAGAGAAAATACAAAACATAAGACAAAGGATTAAGGAAGCGCAGAATCAAAATAAAGGTTATGTTGATGCGCATCATGTCGACCATATTTACGATGTGAAAATCAAGTATTTTTGTAGTGGAAACCACATAAGAGTATGATCAAGTTTGAAAAATGGGATAAACTATATCCTACGATATTTTGGAAAAGAGAGGCTCGTTAACTTTTGAATAGCCTTGCGGATTCTTGAAGCGTATGCATAATGTCTTTCACGTTTCTGTCTGAGACATCAATTAGTGATCCCACACATGTTTTGATTTGAGCACCTTGCGGGTGTCGGATGAGGGTGCACTCATGGCTGATCTGATCTGCATCCTGGATGATCGCGTTTGACAGCTACGACGTCGAATAGTAGAGTAGGTCAAGGTCCAGTGCGATAGCTATAGTCTACACTCGGCGACCTGGGAGGACGCATATGACATGCGCCAATAGTTTTCATTTTTCTTTGATAGATAGACTTATGATACTGTGATACACATTATTTGGAACTTATATTGTGAAACTTAGGGATGAATTTTAGACCAAGAGGGCATGTATGTAACATCTTGCTCTTGCGCACTGAGCGAACTTATTCCTTGAGGACACTTTCTTGCAAGTGATATGAATTGTTATACTATTAAACATTTGATTTTGATTATGAGGCGTTATGGGTTGATGACATGTTTTTTTACTACATTGACATAGACAAGTTCTACTGACTCGGTTTTACTGAGTGTACAGAATTTTGGACCTCGAGGATGCAGAGGCATCGATGGAAACCCTTTGACTCTGGATCGAGTCGGAGAGTGTACCATTGGGATTTGATTGTTTTAAATGTGATATTAGTGCATCTGATTGGATGATATGGTATGGATATATTCTGACATGATTCAATGATGATGTAGGTTGACGATAGCTTGCCGACCAGACTCACATGTGGAGTAAAGGGGTCACGCAGGACTACCAAAGAGGTTGAGGGAGAGGTGTGGATAGTATCCCTGCCACAACCTACTAGCACTCCTGTTGTAGCTCGAATTGTAGGTTAATGTTTACCTCGTTTGAGAGGATCCATGATGTCATGAGGGAAGACTACGACAGTCACTCACAATGATTCTAAGGGGCACGCAATAAGGTGGGGGCCTTATTCCTTAGAGGCCCTTAGTCTCCCACAAGTTCACTTAGCAGAGTATTGACTCCAGGATTTTTTGATGTCTACCAAGTTAGTCAAGAGGCAAGTGGCACCCTTGGAGCACGTGGTGCTTCTTAAAGGGCATGTCGTGCAATAAAAATGGAAAGAGGCAAGTGGCACCCATGGAGCACATAGTGCGTCATGAAGGGCACTTCGTGTAAGGGAAACATGTTAGGACAAGTGGCACACTTGGAGCATGTAGTGCGTCCTGAAGGGCACGCCGCGTTTTTGATGATAAATGAATGAACCTAGATGGCCTTAGGATGAATAATGTGTTAGGAAATTTTAAAAACAAATTTCCCTAATAAAATGTCTCCCAACACAAAAATTTAAGGTCTAGGTCTAAATTATGCTAGTGGTAAAATTATATATATATATATATATATATATATATATAATCTTCCTTAAATATTGTAACAAGAAGGTGGTAAGCAATTTAATTAAATCATAAAAATCTCTTAGGATAAAATTTAAAAAGGGAATTAATTGTTTTATTTTTTATGATAATTTAAAATTTATTAATTAAAGAGGGAAAAGGGTTAGTTTCTACACCTGCCAATTTGAGTTCTAAATGAAAAATGGAAAAAGGGGAATTCTAAAACAAATAGGAATCTAGGAAAAGAGGGAAACATAAAAAGAAAAGGGAAACACGCGAAAAAAAGTAGAAAGTCAAACTTAGTAAGGTATCTACCATTAAGAACTTTTTAATTTAAAACTTAACTATAAAATTAATAATGGGGAAAGTCATTAAAACCTGTAAGAGAATTTGGGGACACCTAGGAGCGATTCTAGGAGTGAATCTAGGTGGGTGAGCGAAATAATGGAAATTAATTAATTAAAGAAATTAATTTGTGGATGAAGGAAGGGGATGGGTGGCACTTGTACGGAGAGGAATTTTTAGGAATTGATTTTTAAAACTTTAATTAAATGACATTTTAGGAAAGTAAGGGACTTGGAAACTCTATATAATGAAGAGAGGAGAAGGATGAAGGATCTCTTCTATTTGTGTAACGTTACGCTGTAGAAATCTCTACTTGAATGACTTAGCTTGTGGGATTTCGGATACCTAGCTCGCTGAGGAGTGGTAGCTCAGCCTTGCGAGGCAAGTTGAGAGCTAGCTCATTCTCTGGTTAGCGTACATGGCCCCTTTGCAGATCTGGGGGCTACGGTGGAAGAAGAGTGCCCCTAACATTGGCTGGGAGGTACCGGTGAAGTATCCTCAGTCGGCAAGCAGGTGTTTCACGGGCCGAGCGGGACATCAACTCAGAGCGGGCGATCAAGCAATGGTACACTTTCTTCATTTTGTATGGTAGATTGTAGTAGTAATATGATTCAGATCTGCATGTTTAGTGGGTAACTAAATTGATTGTCTAGCATTCTAGTTGTTGACTAAATTTTTCTTAGACTAACTCGATGATTGATTGGCTCCCATGGCCTTCAATTCCTGGCATGTCTTGACCACCTTAGGTGTATTGATTTGTGAAGTTTGTGGTTGTCTTTCCCTTCATCCCTAGATCATCAGTCCTTGCCTGAGAAGTCGGCCAGGAGCCTGATCTATGGTCATTGCTTCGGCGTTAACAGACCTATGGATGTCAACGCCCTGCTTTTTTGTGCATGGATGATGAGAGAAGGACATTCCTGTCAGTCGTCTACCTTCATTCTTGTCCTTGGATGATTGTTGATTTTTCCATTTGGAAAATACATCTACATATGGATTATCTTGCATCCTAGTTGGTTTTTCTTTTCACCTTGATTGATAGCATCCCTGTGATCATTTACATGACTTTTCCCATTGGATCCTTGTGTTTTTCTTACTGTTGTTTGCATTGTATTGGTATTATGGAAATGGAAAAATGAGTTGATTTCATGCCTGCATTTTTGTATTGGTAACCTGGAATGGAAAAACATTTTTATTTGTTATTCTTGTCTGCATTTTTATATTTGGTATTCTGGCAATGGAAAAATGAATTGATTTCATGTCTGCATTTTTGTATTGGTATCCTGGAATGGAAAAATGGTTTTATTTGTTATTCTTGTCTGCGTGGTACACTTTATTGACAACCATTTTTACTGAGCCTTCCCTCGAATGAAAACCATCGATTCTACATTCACTGGGTGTATTCACAATTTATATTCAACATTTTTTTATTTATTTACAGTTAAAGATGGGTCAGCAAATTCTAGTGATAATTGCCCACGATTGTTTTACTTACCCAAAGATTTTCTTAATCCTTCGACTATGTATTTTCTGTGTGAAAGACGATGTTCTATAGTGAAGTGGTGGGGGTTAATGGCGGCAAGTCCCCTTTGATGTTTAACAACATTTTTAGTTATCATGCTGAATTGATAGTGAAATCATGCATTAGATGGCAACGATTTTCCTCACTGAATGTTGGTGATTTCATTGCTAAATTGACAGTGAAATCATGCCTTGGATGGCAACGATTTTCCTCACTAAATGTTGGCGATTTCATTGCCGAATTAACAATGAAATCGTGCCTTGGAAGGCAATGATTTTCCTCACTAAATGCTGGTGATTTCATTGTTGAATTGACAGTGAAATCATGCCTTGGATGGCAACGATTTTCCTCATTGAATGCTGGCGATTTCATTGCCGAATTGACAGTGAATTTGTGCCTTGGATGGCAGAAAATTTCCCTTATTAAATGTTGTATTTTATATACCTTTATTGACAGCGAATCCGTGCCTTGAATGGTAGTGTATTTTATCTTGTTGCTTGTGTTTTTATACCTTCTTTGAATGCATTTTTTTGGTTAAAGTAACTGTCAGAATTGGTTGCTGCATTGACTGAGTGTTTCCCTTGTGAATGACTACATTTTACCCCTGTGTCTATGATTTTACTTTACCTATGGCTCGAAGTTAGACTTGTTGGCCTTGGGTTTAAGTTTTTTTTTCCCTTATTGGTACACCATATTTAATACTTAATGGATTATATTACCTCAACGATTGAGAATTGGTATGGCTGTAATTGTGCAATGCCATTCGATAGCTAATTTAATTCATGAGAAACTAAGTTATTTGTATGCATTTGAACTGTCACCGTTGTTATTTATATATGAGAAAACTTCAGTTCATTATTGAGTAATAGACAACATAATTGTACCAATTGAGTAATAGACATACTTGATAGTTAATTTAATGCACAACTTGAGTAATAGACGTTCTTGGAATTTGAATTAATACCAATTGCTTCAGCGTATTTGTTTCTGGAAAACGCCCCCCCCCCCCTTTTCTTATTTAGCAATGATAATTATTGTTGTAGGGTATCTTGTAACAATGGCATCAAGTGCATTATGTGGCTCCGAATGACATCTAATCATGATCAGGCATTTGGCATTTAAATCTCATTAAATGTATGCGGCAATTAAACCTAGTTAGATGAATATGGCATTAATCTCATTAAATACTTACGGCAGTAAATCTCATTGATTGTGTATGGCATTAATTTCTCATTGAATCTATAGCGACCTTTCATGTAACGTGTAACTTGATTTTTTGGGGGCTTTTATAGCTTGTAATGAATAGCTTGGTTGTATGCAATGTTTAGCTTGTTTTAAGTAACGCTTAAAAATAGCATTAACTCTCGTTGAATAACATCAAGGTGACATTTATTCATAAATAAAAAGATAGCATAACAATTCCTTGAATTTCATCATTTGGATTTTATTTGACCTTAGTAGCTTGGAATAACTCAACCTTTGCACGTAGACTACCAGCTTACCAGTTATTGTATGGGTGGTTGACAAAGTCATGTTTTGCCTTGTGTCTTCCCTCAGTGTCTTCCTCTGGTATCTCGTCAACCTATTTTCAGGGTATGGGCGTGGTTTCTTATCGGTATTCAGCTCCTAGCGCATTGGATTCTCTAGAGTCCTTGATCTAGATAGGATTTGTGGTACCAAGTTTATTGACGCGCCTATCACCTGGGGACAACATGATTCCTAATGTTGGGATCATGGCACACCCTATTGGAGAGAAGTGATCGAGAGATTGGACGGTTTTGATGCGTTCTGTGTGAGTGTTGTCGAGCATTGTAAGTTTATTTAGGTGCAAGGGTGGAATGCCTTCATGCGTTGGTTCACGCACCTTGAGTTTCTAGTCTTGGTTCGTCAAGTCCATGGTGTCGGGATGGGGATGTTGTCGTTGAGCTTGTAGGTGAGGTCGTGTTTCCGTCGGGTGGGTAGTCTTTCTATCCTTGTTGTTCTTCGCACGTTTCGCCCAACTGCACTAGAGCCAGTGCGTGGATTCATCATTGCCTATTGCCTGGAATGTGTGCTTGCGCTCGTCATTAGTCGTGTGGTTAACTGTTGTTGTCGTCTCCTCTTTCCTTCCACACACAAAAAAAATTGCACAACTGTTTCTCTTGTAGACGTAACGATGGGGTCGTCACAATGTTGTCCAGAAGGCCCTCATTGCTGAGGAGGAGATTATCATCGGGGGTCAGAGCAGGACTCCAGCGAGACCAGTAGGGAAGGTTTCATTGGGTGCACAACAACATCAGACACCAGCTAGACATACGTTGGGATATCGTGGCTTCCAGAGGGGATCCACTTTCACTACACCTCGACGACTGACACCTCAACAATGGACACCTTATCAGGGACCACAACATCAAAAGCAATAGTTTAGGCCTGTTCAGTAGAACAAACCAGGATTCCAGGTTGATGTGCCATCGTCTTCTACTTCGAGTACCAGGAGTACTAGATTGAAGAAGGGGTGTTGGACGTGTGGGGAGCCACACTACCAGCGTGACTTCCCGGTGGAGAGGACTAGAGTGTCTAGATCAGCTGGACCCACTACCATGGGAGATATGGGCAAGGCCCTTCGGATTCATACAACAGTGAATAACCGCGAGAAAGAGCATCAATCGATTGTTCTCGAGAGGACAAGAACTGTCTCTAACTAGACCCTTAGTATTTTGATAGATCTCATTGCTATTGAGAGTTTCATTTCTGGTGCAATGCTAAAAAGGGTTAAGGTAAAGGTAGCCAAATAGGATGAGTTTAGATTCGTAGAGATGGCTTCGAGAGACAAAAAAAAGGTTGGAGGAAAGGTTACGGGTTGTATCCTTAACCTGGGAGAGTTTGTCCCCAGGGCCAACCTGTACATCACGATCTTAGGATCTTATGACGTCGTGATCGGTATGGACTAGCTGGAATCGCATGAGGTGATAATCAACTGTAAGATGAAATGGTTGAGCTTGGGCGATGATGAGGGAAAGAGACGTGTGATTGTAGGCTGGAACCAAAGATTTTCCTTGAGGTTCATCTCTTCCTTGTAGCTTCAGAAGAGCATGTGCAAGGGATGTAAGCTTTATGCGATCCTTGCGTTAAATGAGAAGGGAGTAGCGAAAGGTCTAGAACACCTTCCTGTGGTGAGAGAGTTTGCAGATGTATTTTCGGAGGAGTTACCTAGAATTCTTCCAGAGAGGGAATTGGAGTTTAGTATAGATCTAAAACCAGGAAATGAACCGATAGATAGAACACCTTATCGGATGTCGACCCCAGAGTTACAAGAGTTGAGAATGGAATTGAAGGAATTTTTGGACCTGGGACTAATACGTTCAAGTGTGTCACCGTGGGGTGCATCTATTATTTTCATACGATAAAAGGATGGGTCGTGGAGGCTTTGCATTGACTACCGTCAATTGAACAAGGCCCTGATCAAGAATCAATATCCATTGCCAATGATTGATGATATGTTCGATCAGATGAAGGGTGTGACGATGTTCTCAAAGATCGATTTACGATCAAGGTATCACCAATTAAGGATAAAGGAGGATGATGTCCCTAAGACCGCCTTTAAGACGATGTTTGGACATTATGAGTTTACTATTTTACCGTTTGGACTGACAAACGCCCTAGTGGTATTTATGATTTTGATGAACAGGGTGTTCCACGAGTACTTGGACAATTTCTTCCAAGTATTCATTGACGATATTTTGATTTACTCTCGGACGATGGAGGATCACGACGAGCACTTACGCTTAGTACTACAGTGTTTGCGAGAGAATAAATTGTATGGGAAGTTGTCCAAATGCTCATTTTATCAATCAAGGATTCACTAATTGGGGCATGTCATCTCTGACGAAGGTATCGCCATGGATCCAGCAAAGGTCGAGGCTATTATGGAATGGCCTACACCGGTGAATATCCCAGAAGTGCATAGCTTCATGGGTTTAGTAGGATACTATCGACGGTTCATTGAGGAATTTTTGAAGATAGCAAATCCGATCATGGAGTTGCAGAAGAAGAACAAGAAGTTTTTTTTGATCGAGAAATGTGTAGAAGATTTTAGGAGGCTCAAGGAGTTGTTGACAATGACACCGATACTAAAAGTCCCTGACATGGATGCAGGCTTCTTGGTATGCACTGACGCATCCAAGGAGGGCTTAGACAGAGTCTTGATGCAAGACAATAGAGTGATCGCTTACATATCAAGGAAACTAAGAAGGCATGAGGAGAACTACACGACACACAAGCTGGAGTTGTTAGCCATCGTTTATGCCTTGAAGGTTTGGAGACACTACCTTTTTGGACAAAAGTGTGAACTAGAAACATACCACTGTGGACTACAACACATATTTATGCAAAGCGACCTGAACGCGCGACAATGGCATTGGTCAGAATTTCTTAGTGAGTACAACTTCGAGATTACTTACATAAAAGGAACAGTGAATCGAGTGGTAGATGCATTGAGTCGGAGACCACACAACTTTTTGGTGTTGCCTCTTTAGATGAATTTACATGAAAAGATTCAACTTTACAGTGTGATGATGACTAGTATAGAGAGGTCGAGGGTTTTTTCAGACAAAACACAATGATGGTACCAAGATTCGAAGGATTTTTGTTTGATGACGATGGCTTATTGAGGTTTAAAAATTGGATTTACGTACCACCGAACGATGAGTTGAGGAGATTGATCTTAAGCGAGGCTCACAGAGAAGTTTACATGGCTCACCTGGGAGTCACAAAGATAGGACCAAACCTTAAAAACTTATTATTATATAAGGGAATGAAGGAAGACATAGTCAACTATGTGGCCAGATGTCTAGAACGTCAGTAGGTAAAGGCTGAACATAGACACCCAGTAGGATTACTACAGCCACACGCTATTTCGAAATCAAAATGGGAGGTTATTTCGATGGATTTTATTGTTGGATTGCCACTGACGGCAATGAGACATGACTTGATTTTCATAGTAGTAGACACTTTGAAAAAGAGTGCTCACTTTATTCTTGTGCGTACAATGTATCAGTCACCTAACATAGCTATATTTTTCATCAGTGAGATTGTGAGGTTGCACGGCGTGCCTAAGAGAATTATATCCGATCGAGGATCGGTGTTTACTAGATGATTTTGGATGAGTTTCCAAGAGGCCTTAGGAACCCAACTTAACTTTAGTATGACATATCACTCGGAGACTGATAGGAAGACTAAATGAATGAACCAGACCTTGGAGGACATGTTGTGCATATACATGATGGACCAACAAAAGCATTGGGAATAATTCTTGCCACTGGTGGAATTCACTTATAACAAGAGTTACCAAAGCACCATTAAGATGGAGTCTTTCGAGTTTTTTTACGGGTGACTATGTCGGACGCCTTTGAGTTGGGATTGGCTTGAGGATAGGGTCCTGGTGGGACCAGAAGAGATCCAAGAAATGGAAGACCAAATGAAAACAATAAGACAAAGGATTAAAGAAGCGCAGGATTGACAGAAGAGTTATGTTGATGCGCACCGTGTCGACCACAGTTATGAGGTTGGTGATCGAGTATTCTTGCGGGTTAAATAGCATAAGAGCTCGATCAAGTTTGGAAAAGGAGCTAAACTCTCTTCTAGGTTTGTGGTACCTTTCAAAATTGTGGAGAGAAAGGGGCCCGTGGCCTATCGACTAGCCTTTCCTGATTCTTTGAGGCCTATGCATGATGTTTTTCATGTATCTGTTTTGATACATTATATTAGTGATCCTACACATGTTATTGACATGAGTTCCTTGCAGGCATCGGACAAGGGGGCACTCAAGGCTGAGCCGATCTGCATGTTGGATCATCACATTCAATAACTATGACATCTAACGGTAGAGCATGTCAAGGTCAAGTGGGAAAGCTATAGTCCGCACTCAGTGACCTAGGAGGGCGCATATGTTATGCACCAACAATTTCCATTTTTGTTTGATAGATAGACTTATGATACTGTGATACACTTTATTTCGACAGTTATACTATGAAACTTTGGGACAAAGTTTAGACCAAGAGGGGGTGTATGTATCATCCCTCTCTTGCGCACTGACCAAACTTATTCTTTGAGGACACTTTCTTGCAAGTGATCCGAATTCTATGCTTTTAAAACTTTGATTTTGATTATGAAGCATTATGGGTTGATGACATGTTGTTTAACTGCATTGACATAGATGGGTTCTATCGACTCGGTTTTTTTGAGTGTGCAGGATTTTGGACCTTGAGGATGCAGATGCATCGATGGAACCCCTTAAACCGCGGATCGAGTCAGGGAGTGAACTAATGGGGTTTGATTGTTTTATATGCGATATTGGTGCATATGATTAGATGATATGATATGGATATATTTCTGACATGATTCATTGATGATGTAGGTTGACGATAGCTTTCCGACCAGACTCACATGTTGCGTAGAGGGGTCACTCACGACTACCAGAGATGTTGAGGGAGAGGTGTGGAAAACAACCTTGCCACAACCTACTAGCACTCCCGCCGTGGCTCAAACTATAGGTTAACGATTACTTAGTTCAAGAGGACCCACGATGCCATGAGAGAAGACTGGGACAGTTGCTGACGGTGATTTTAAGGGGCATGCAATAAGGCAAGGGCATTATTTCTTAGAGGCCCTTAGTCTCCCACAAGTTCACCTGGCGGAATATTGAATCCAGGGGTTTTTGATGTCTACCAAGTCATTCAAGAGGTGAGTGGCACCCTTGGAGCACGTGGTGCGTCCTGAAGGGCATGTTTCTCAAGAAAAATGGAAAGAGGCGAGTGACACCCTTGGAGCACGTAGTGCGTCCTGAAGGGCACGTCGCGCAAGGGAATAGATGAGGTGAGTGGCACCCTTGGAGAACCTAGTGCATCCTGAAGGGAAAGTCACATTTTTAATGATAATCGAATGAACCTAGATAGCCTTAGGACGAATAACGTGATAAGAAATTTTTAAAACAATTTCCCTAATAAAATATCGCCCAGCATGAAAATTTAAGGTCTAGGTCTAAATTATGCTAGTGGTAAAATTTTATCTATTATATATATATATATATATATATATAAAAAATAAAAATAAAACCAAAATAAATAATAAATATAATCTTGATTAAATCTTGTAACAAGAAGGGAGTAAGAAATTTAATTGATTCATAAAAATCTGTTGGAATAAAATTTTGAAAAAGGAATTAATTGTTTTGTTATTTTATGATAATTTAAAATCTTTTAATTAAAAAGGGAAAAGGGAAAAATTTAATTTATACACTTGCCAATTTGAGTTCTAAATGAAAAGGGGAAAGGGGGAAATCTAAGATATTTATGAAACTAGGAAAAGAGGGAAACATAAAAAGAAAAGGAAAACACAAGGGGAAAATCAAAAAGTCAAACTTAGTAAGGTATCTAACATTTAAGAGCTTTCTAATTTAAACTAAACTAGCAATTTAATAATGGGGAAAGTCATTAAAACCGATAAGGGAATTTTGGGACACCTAGGAGCGATTCTAGGAGTGACTCTAGGTGGGTGAGGGAAATAGGGGTAGTTAATTAATTTATGGAGGAATGAAGGGGATGGGTGACACTTGTACGGGGAGGATTTTTAGGATTTAATTTATTAAAGATTAATTTAAATGGGATTTTGGAAAGGTAAAGGAGTTGCAAACTCTATATAATGGAGGGAGGAGAAGCAGGAAAGATCTCCTCTGTTTTGTGTAATGTTACACTGTAAAAATATCTACTTGAATGACTTAGATTGTGGGATTTGGGATACCCAGCTCTGTGAGGAGTGGTAGCTCGGCCTTGTGAGGTGAGCTGGGAGCTAGCTGATTCTCTAGTTAACGTGTGTGGCCCCTTTGCGGCTCGGGGGGATAAGGGGGAAGAAGAGTACCCCTAGCATTGGCTAGGAGGTACCAGTGAAGTCTCATCAGTCGGCAAGCAGGAGTTCCACGGAGCAAATAGGACGTTAACTCAGAGCGGGCGATCAGGCAACAATACACTCTCTTCATTTTGTATGGTAGATTGTTGTAGGATTTATGCTTGGATCTGCATCTTTAATTGTGTAAGTAAACTGATTTTTTAGATTGATGACTAAAATTTTTCATAGCCTAGATCGATGATTGATTGACTCCCATGGCCTTCGTTTGTCTGCATGTCTTGACCGCCTTGTGGTGTATTGATTGTGACCATTGTGGTTATTTTTCCTTTCATCCCTAGCTCATCATTCCTTGCCTGAGATGTTGGACAGGATCTTGTTCTATGGTCGTCGATTCAGAGTTAATAGACCTATGGATCTCAACATCCCGCTTTTCTGTGCCAGGATGATGAGCGAAGGACATTTCTATCATTCGTCTACCTCTGTTCTTGTCCTTGACTGATTGTTTATTTTTCCATCTCGCAAATACCTCTACATATGGATTATCTTATGTCCTGGTTTTTTTTTCTTTGCGCCTTGACTGATAGCATCCATGCGATCATTTCCATAACTTTTCCCATTGGATCCTTGCATTTATCTTACTGTTGTTTGCATTGTATTGGGTATTCTGGCAATGGAAAAATGAAATGATTTCATGTCTGCATTTTTTTTTATATATTTGGTATTCTGGCAATGGAAAAACGAAATGACTTCATGCCTGCATTTTTTATATTGGGTATTCTGGCAATGGAAAAATGAATGATTTCATGTCTTCATTTTCTTATATTTGGTATTTTGGTAATGGAAAAACGAAATGACTTCATGCTTGCATTTTTATATTTGGTATTCTGGCAATGGAAAAATGAAATGATTTCATGTCTTCTTTTTATTATTTGGTATTCTAGCAATAGAAAAAATAAATGACTTCATGTCTGCATTTTTACATTTGGCATTCTGGCAATGGAAAAACAATTAAATTTGTAAGTATGCGTCTTGCACTTGAGAATTTCTATTTTTTTTATTACCTCTTGCCTAACAATTCGCCCCTCTCTGGACTGCATTTCGTTTTACTGCTCGGGCAATTTTTTCCCTTGTTGAAGACTGATTTAAGCATTAAAAGGTTAATTATATTGGATTCATGGGAATGCCCACGTTTTGTCTTTTAAAAGCTTACTGATATGCTCTTGAATTACCCACAATTTTGTCATTTAATTCGAGACTGAGATCGTTGTGGAATGCCCATGTTTTTTCTTAAAAATTGACTGTGTTGCTGTAGAAATCACCCATGAATTTGGCCATTTAAATCATAAATTTACTTGTTGGAAAGACCACCGTTTTGATAATTAAAAATTGACTCTATTGTTGTAGAAATCACTCACGAATTTAGCCATTTAAATCATAAATTTGCTTGCTGGAAAGACCATGGTTTTGATAATTAAAAATTGACCATGTTATTGTAGAAATCGCCCACGAATTTATCCATTTAAATCATAAATTTACTTGTTGTGAATTGACCACTTTTTCCTTTAAAAACTTGTCTGCGTTTTTCTGTTGAAGGCCCACGAATTTGCCATTTAATGTGTGGCTAAGGTTGTTGTAAATGCCCACGGTTTTTCCCAACAAAGATTGACTGTAATTGCAGTAGCGCCCATGAATTTTGTTGTTAAAACTGGCGACTTTGTTTCCGCTTTAATTGGCCACGAAATTGCCATGATTTAGATGATTGCTTTTCCTGTTACCCACCCCGAATTCCCCACCAATTGTGGGTTATGTTTGCATTTGAAAGGCCTCAAGTTTGCCTCAATTATTGACTGCCCCTTTAACCTAGAAACAACAATAATGGCTACAATGATGTCTTGGGTCCATTAATTGCCTTGATTTTTGCCAGCGAATTAAATGGTTGACAATTGAGTAAATGACTTGTTATTGCTAGATTCATTGTTAAGTATTTGTCATATTAAACGCTAGAACAATTGCTACAACAATGTTAATGGTCAACATATTCATTCTTATTGATTAAATGCCACAACGAGTTAAATGGTTAACAATTAGGTAAATCACCTTGTTATTGCACTACTAATTGTTATCTTAATAGTCATGTGAATTGCCTTGTTACTGATATATCAATTGCATATTAACTAACACGTTAAATGCCTTATTATTGATATATTACTTGTTATGACAACAGTCATGTAAACTATCTTGTTATTTCTAAATTAATTGTTATGTTATTCATTATGTTAATTGACTTGTTAACTGCTATATTAATTGTTATGTGACTACTGTGTTAATTGCCTTGTTAAAATGTTACAACGATGTTAATAGTAAGTAGTTTCCTTCTCATTGATAGTAGATAACTAGCGTTGTTAGTTCAGTGAGTATAACTAGACTACATGATGAGATTTAATTGTTCGTAAGTGTTATAATGATAACATTCTACTTTAAGATTGTTAATGGTCTTATTTAAGTTAATGACTAGTTGTAACTTAGACGTGCCCTGTCTAGAATGGCAACTCATGTTAAAATAGATTGTAATCATTGACTAGTTAGACTGGGTGGTTGCTTGGGTCATGGACGATGTCGGGAATTGGCTTGCATCATCCCTTGTCTTCGTTGTGGTGCTTTGACGACCTGTTGTTGGGGTATGGGTGTGGTTTCTTCTCAGTATTCAGTTTCTAGTGTGTCTGATTTATCTAGATTCCTTGGTCCAGATAGGATGTGTTATGTGCCAAGGTTATTGACGCACCTATCACCTAGGAATAACATGATCCCTGATGAGGGGATCATGGCATGCCTTGGGGGATAGCGACGAATGAGAGATTGGCCGGAGTAGGTGCCTTTGTGTGAGTTTTGTCGAGCATGCAAGTTGGTTTTGGCACAAGGGTTGAATGCCTTCAGGCGTTAGGTCCACGTGCCTTGAGGTTCTAGTCTTTTTTCATCTAGGCCGTGATGTCGACACGGGGATGTTGTCCCTGAGCTTGTAGGCATGGTCATGTTGTGTCAGGCGGGTAATCGTCCTCCTTGTTATTATGTGCATGTTTTTCTAGTTGTCTTTGTGCATGTGTGTGGTGTCATAGTGACATGTTGCCTGGACTACGTGCTTGCGTTCATCGTCAGTGGTGTGGTTAAATTGTTGTCATCGTCACATCTTGCCTCTTAAATCCTAAAAACAAAAAACAAAAATTCACTTGTTGTCGTAATGATGCGGTCGTTACAAGAGACATGACCTCAACAATTAGTAAGATTCCGACCAAAATCTTAAAATCAACCCCTTAATCGAAAAAAATGTGTTAGTATTAGTGTCCTTTTTATTTTAGACCTATAATTGCATTATTGTTGAAGCTATGACTTAAAAAATCACCATTGTTTCAATCAAAATCATCTCGCTTATCCAAACTTATTTTCTTTTTAAAGAAAAACATAAAAATAAAAAAGTAAACAAAATCTTTCAAAAATTAAAAAAATATAAATAAAAAAAATAAAAAATAAATTAGAAATGATAAAAAAAATTAAAAAAAAGATTAAGATTTTTTTTTTATAAAATATAATTACAAAAATATCACAAAGAAAAACATAACAAATAATCTTTAATTTTTATTATAAAAAAACAAAAAACATTTAAAAACTTAAATAAAAAATCTTATGTTTAAAATACAAAAATTTAAAAACTTAAGTTAAAAATACAAAATTATAAAAAATATCAGAAAACCCTTAAAAAAGAAATGACCCTTCCCATTTTATAATTTTTAATCCTTCCTTCCACTTTATAATTTTATAATTTTATTTTTTTTAATCATGAAAATCAATAATAAATAATTTTTAATCCTTCTTTCCACTTTATAATTTTATAATTTTAATAATTTTTAATCCTTCTTTCCACTTTATAATTTTATATATATATTTTTTTTAATCATAAAAATCAATAATTGATAAGTTTGCTTTGAATTATTTCAACTATAACCCACAAATATATTTTATAATTCTTTTATTATATAAAATAATTATAATGCCAGGAGGATAAATTCTGAAAATTGCCCCCTCCCTTTCGACCATCAAACTTATAGTTAAATTTGTTTTTAATTTTAATTTTATTATATAAAATAATTATAATGTCACGAGGATAAATTCTGAAAATTGCCCCCCTCCCTTTTCACAACCAAACATATATATATATATAATTTTATTTTTTAATAAATTGTAAATATTTAATTTTTTTTGATAACCTGGAAAGAGAACATGTTAATAGAAGTGGAAATGGTAGTTGCAAAATTATGATAGAGTTCTTCAATGGTGTCCCTATAAGTTAGGAGATTTAATTTACTATTTAAATCATTTAAGAAAAGGTCAAATTTACTTTTGTTAAAGCACAAATTCCTTCGATTATCAGAATTCTCTTCAATGTCACTCATGTGCATGGAGAAGTTTAGAATTAATGTTAAAGGTTTATGATCAAAGTTAGGCTCATGGTCATTTAAAAGGTCAAAAGTTCATATTTGGTTGGAAAGGAGGATACAATATATCACATTATCTAGGACACTACTACCTATCCCATGAATACAAGTCATCTGGTTGGAGTTTGGCCACTTCATTCCCCCATTGAAAATTATTAGGTCCCCCATTGAAAATTATTAGGTCTTGAGAACTGCAGACCTTGACCAACTCAGTACCAAACAAATTCTCAATCAAGTCTTTAGAACTTCTTTTGTAGATATTAGATAAAACAAGGTCCTCATCTAGAAATAAAGGATTATGGTTGCAATCAATACTTAAAAGAGTATCTTTTTTAGTTGCATTCCTAGCATTAAAGTCTCCAAG